>OOFC01050448.1:20803-47095 GCA_900323345.1 Pseudochromis fuscus | reverse complement strand
TATTGCACCAGGGACCGGTTTAATGTTGGCATTATTTTCACGGACCGGCCTTCAAAGTGTGGCAGATAAATACAGCGAAAATAATAAAACACGACCAGCATAAAAAGTTGTCCTCTTACCCTTTGCAAAGAAGTTCTCCAAAGATGTTTGTATTTTATTCATTTTCGCTAGTTTGCGGCTTATTTTTTGGCTAACGTATCTGACATTATACGTGATAGGTTATACGTTTTATCACGTTATCGAGACAAGCATATTGACGTGTCAAGAGGCAATGGTAAAAGTTAAGTTGAAAAGAATCCGGTTGTTCCTTTCAAAATAAAATGTCTTTCAGACTCTAATGATCAATGCAACGGAAGTTATATATTTTTTTATTTAATCTTTCTGTGCGGCCCGGTAACAACTGTCCCACGGACCGGTACCGGTCCCTGGCCCGGTGGTTGGGGACCACTGGTCTGTAGGTCTTTGTGATAGATAGATAGATAGATAGATAGATAGATAGATAGATGAAACTTTATTAATCCCCATTTGGAGAAATTCAAATGTCCGGCAGCAAACACACCAATACAGATGTTAAATCACGCAGGTAATAATAAGAAAACAATAATAACTAATAGCTGAAGGTACGAAGTGCATTTTCGATGTGCACCAAAGCAAAGAAAACAGTGAATAGTCAGTGTATGTCGCCCTGAAATTACAGTAGGAATCTAAATTATCTGTCATTCTTGTTGTATTTATACACATATGTAAACACACTGGATTTGTGTAACACAGGACTTTTCCTGCTGTCCTCCAAAAACAACAACAGGCCCTTCAGTCAGACTTATCTAAGGTCATACAAACTCCACACATTCATGCTTCAACAAGCTATTTTGGAGAAAAGTGGTCTCTAATGGACATCTGTTGTGATGATGATAAGCTCCATAAGGGTAATAATATCGTACAACTGCTGCCCCTGCTGCTCAGTGTTTTCCCAACTGTCTAATACCTAAACCCAGAAAACTGTTTACAACCTGTCCTGTATATTTTAACCAGGCTTCCTACTGTATGTGGACGACTGACATCATGAATTATTCTATCATTTCAGTGATGAATGGCTGATGTCACTTGCCAGAAATGATGCATGAAGAGAAAACAACAGCACTCAGTGAGCAATAGTGATCACATGTCAGCTGTCTCAAAAGCTGGGATCTATTTTTTCTTTTTTTTTTTCCCAGCATGCTGCGCTGTGCCTGTTCATCTTTATTATTGGTGAGGGTGATTTGCAAGATAGGCTTCACTGATTACCATGGGCATGCAGGTACCGTAATTAGGGCAGGTCTGGCTGTCTTCCAGTTACGTCCCATGTTGGCTATTAAGTCATTAAGTCGGCCTGCTCCACCTGTGCTGCTCTCCCAAGCTGTATATATTGCTGTTGCTGAGAGGACAGGCCAAATTAGAGTCAAATCATCACCCCTGCTGTGATGCAAATTAGCGGCCATATCTAACATGTACATGTTTGCGCTGTCAGTCCTGACGCAGGATGCCTGAGAAAACACTGACTGGGAATGTTTGTTGGCTTTGATAAATCCCTCTTCATCAGATGTCAGATGCCAGCAGGAGAGAAGCAATTATGGACAGTATGAAGAACTCGGGGCATGAATCTAGAAGTGAGGAAATCATTTAGTTTTTAATACTGACAAGGGATGTAGCTGTTACTCTTTGACAGGAATATTTATAGCACTTAATCTCCCAGTGTCTTCACCATTATGTTGGTATACAAGGCTGCAAAATTATCTTGGAGAGGTGTAACTTAGTGGAGTGTCCACTGGTTGCCTGGCAACTCCTCTGAGGCCAAGAAATAGTCTTCAACAAAGCAAGTCTTCACACAAACAATATAAAACTTGTTATTTGGGAGCATTAGCAGAACAGAACAGAGGACATGCTGGCTAACAGCAGCAGTAGATCAATATTAAACCTCTGTTAAAGAGCAAGTCTGAATAAAATCTAAAAACTGTTGCCATACCAATTTAGTTTTACTACTGGGCTTGAAAAAAAAAAAAAAAAAAAAAAAAGCGGATGAGAAGCGGGCGGCATACAGAAGAGCTTTTAAGTACTCTGCCATTACAAAAAGTTTAAACACATAAAGTCTGCTTACTGCCCAAATGATGCTATCCATCAGGGTGGACCCCAGTCAGTTGTGTAGTTTAATGATTATGTCTTTTAAATTTGTCCCAGCAACACTCCGTTAATGGCAGGGTAATCATGACAGCAGGCGAAGCCAGAGACACTGGTGCATGATGAGCGATGGGTTCAGGTTTCCCATCCATATACAGCAGAGAGCTTCATCCTCGTGGTCTTAACAGAAAACTGACATAATGATTATACCTGAGGGCGACAATGGCAAATAACTCAATGCAGCTCCGATTTCTATTCTGTGCCTGATTATAATAAGCAACTACAGTAACTGTGGACTCAGGAGAGGCAGTGTCACACATGAAACATACAATGGGTGAAAACATTGATTTGAATGGACAGAAATTAGGCACAATGTCACAGACTGTGTATAGAACGGATGAAGCTAATGTGACGTCATGTGTTGGTTTGTGGAGTTGAATTATATTTGGATATGAAGGGAGGAATGAACCCAAGGACACTGTACAATGTGTATGAGGTCAGGTTTGGAGACCAGACCCTCCAGACCCGAGACACCGAACAGCCAGAAAGCACAACAAGATGATCACATCTGGCAAAATCTCAGAAATCAAAACCCAGAAATGATGCAGTGCATGGTTAGAGAGAGTTCATTGGCGAATTTACACTGGTACCTACTCGCTTCGCTTCGGTTTTGGTGCATTTACACTGGCAAAAAAGTACCTGGAACTTGGTACCTGGTACAACTTTTCGTACCTCCTGTCCTGTGGTTCCCAAAAAAAGTACCCGGTCAGGTAGGAGCAGGTACTAAAATCTTATTGGTCAGAATCGTCACTGCGTCGTGGCATCATCACTGTGCAGCAGGTAATCTGTCTCCACAAACACGCAGGCATTTTTAAATCTTCGGCAAACTGTGCAGACGTGTTTGAAATAACAACAAGAAGAGAAATGGCATCTGTTAGAAATCCTGCCCCATGGACTCAGGACGAAGTGCAAACCTTTCTGTCATTAGTCGCTGATGAGAACATTCAGCAAGAGCTGGACGGCGCGGTCAGAAATGAAAGAATCACATAAAATATGATGTCACGAATGACGCCCAGCTACATGGAGGAAGGACTATCCTCGGCAATGTAAATGCAACCGAGGGGCCGATCCCGAGCAATCCGAGGCGAAACGAAGCGAGTAGGTACCAGTGTAAATGCGCCACATGTGTGAGGGACCAGAGTCCAGTTGCTGTGCTGCAGCCCAGTACTGTGACTGAGCTCCTCTGAGGGGAAACAAGAACAATTGAGATCCTACACTTTAGCTACACCACCCTCTCTAACACACACACACACACACACACACACCACTCGACACACTTGCTTTCTCTTTTCCAGCCTCTAATCAGGACTGATCCAGTCGTTGGGGACTACTGGCCTCTGCAGGTCTTTGCTCTTTAAAGAGACAGATTCCTCTTTTTGAAGCTTAATATCTCCATAATTATTAAATATCCTTTTTCAGATGGACCACAGATCACTGACAGCAAGAACTGACTTTAACTAATGACATCAGACTGACTAGTGGGAATAATACATTGACTGAGTACTTCATGAATTGACTCTGAGGTTTTTTTGGAGCCAGCACCTAGTGGCCATTGAGAGTATTGCAATTTTTATGCATTGGTCCCATTATGGAGATCCAGTTGCAGGAATGTTACCATGTTGGCTGCATCGATGTGTCATTTTTTTACTTCAGTGGAAATAAAATAAAAATGAGAACTTGTCTGTCATGCTGAAATATAATAAACAGTATTTCATAATTCCCCATGTTTTCCCTTTTCTCTGTCCTCCTACTCTAACAAGAAAATGAATTTGCTTTAACACAGTGTTTATATGCATTTTGTGAATTCAGTCACAGTGTCCTTGTACTTACTGCTGCCTTTAATCTGTTCATTACACACTTGGCAGCTGAAGAAAAAACAGTGGTAGCTCTCTAAGCTCCCTGAACATTTCTGATTTGGACGTATGAACTCTGTACGGTCTTGTCATGTCTACATACTTCTGATTTATGAAGTCATCACTGAATAATCTTTTTTTAAGCCTCCATTAACTGAGGATTAAACAGTGTCCACAAGGAAATTGAATTAAAATTAAATTCTAAATGAAAAAGAAAAAATAATTGATTTATTATAAGTCACAGTTGTCACTTGCATTATCAGCAGCAGGAGAAATATTGACATTAATCTCCGTGGTCATCTATTAAAACTCAGTTTATTGCAAGTGCTAAATTAATATGAAGACCCCTGAGTGGAATATTAATAAATCAAACAAAGTTTTTTTATGGGCTCCACAGCCTCTGTCGTTATCTTATAAATAAAGGTCCGGGGCTGCTGTGACACGCCTGTAGGAGTCAGTAAGAGCCGCTTCTCCTTCCTCAAACTTCATTTCCTCCTCGTCCAACCAGAAAACTCAGTCCTCCCCCAATTCATCACAGCGGGCACCGAAACTTGTCAAGAAGGAAACGTTAGATTTTTGGATCACAGATACTTTTTTTTTGGCAGAAGAAGAAGAAGAGGAATACAAACTGTTCCGGGTGGAAAGTTTGGACTCCAGCGTGTTGATCCAAAGTTGCGTGGCAGTGATTTGCTCTCACTCCCCCGCTGCCTGACAGGTCGCAGCCAGCTAACAGTCAAACAGGAGCACGTTTTAACAGGTAAGTTGTTTACTTTACGGTTTGTTTGTTTGTTTTTTAGGCCACAATGTGCGCTGCGTGGTGGAGTTGTGCGTCCTGCACAACTTTACGCGTTGTTACCATGCGGCAGGTTTTTACTTTCTCTGCTTGAACATTTTAACATGACTGAAAACATTAAAATGAAACAACCGCAACATGACGTCTCTATAATAAGAGAGCAGCTGTGTGGCTGCCAATTTATATAAAACAGGCGACCTCGTGTTATGTTTGGCTACTGTGCGAATATTTCTTTACTGTTACTTTTTATTTCGGGAGTGGAGTGGTTTCAGTGTCTTTATGAACCTCTGTTAGGTCCATATTATTCCCATGACTGTTATTTTTATGGCCGGAGTCTACTTATTTTTGGCAGGGTGTCTTGGGTTGGTCACATGCCAACAAGCTTCTTTGAATGTGACAAAATTTAGGCCTTAAAGTGATCACTTCGTCCTCTTTGCTCTACAGATGTAACACAGTCCCTTTTTGTTTAAACAGATTAAAAGTCATGTAACTTTTTGTGCAGTCAGAGCTGAAACATTCAGGTTGTCAGACTGGAGGAATGTCAAGAATCAAAAGCATAAGTTGTGAGTCCGACAGCTGAGCGAGATGTTGCTGTGATGCATGTGAGCAACACGCCTGATTCAACAAGAGGCTCATCACTGGAGTTCCTCACTGATTGGCCCTTCCTTTCACCATCTGTGTGTGCGCGTGTGCGTGCGCGTGGACTCACTGATGAGCCTAATCACCACCATTGCATTCGTCTCACCTAAGGATGCTGAAGGTGTTTTAAATCTGCTGGGGAGTAAAGGGTTTTTTTGTTTTAAACATCTGTAGACTCCATTGATTTGTTATTTTTGAGTGATTGGTAGAGTTTACAGTGCACCATAGCAACCATGACTCAGTTTTCATCAACTCGCTAATATTAAATGACTTCTATTTGGGTTGGTTGGAAATGATGATTAACTCGATGTATTTGACTTGGATTAACTTATTAAGTGTTTGAAATTGTGTTGTTTATTTTCCCAAGTTTTCAAGTTCTCCTTACACTGTACACTGTACCTGTCATTACTTATTAATGAGAGATATTCTGCTTGTACTTTACTTGAGAGTATTTACTATGGTTGGGTCGTGGGGGGAGCAGCAAAGAAAATTAATTTACCGTATTTTCCGGAATATAAGCCGCTACTTTTTTCCGACGCTTTGAACCCTGCGGCTTAAACACCGGTGTGGCTCATGTATCGGCAGCACGAAGCTCGTTAGCTTTTTACAAGCTAGCAAGCTCCGTGCCGCCGATACATTTAGCCTCGTCACATCAGACCCGGTCGGAGTGGACCAGACAGAGTGGACATGAAACTGTTCAAATAAATTCAATAGCGGCTTATGTGCTCAATAGTTGGGAAAATACGGTTGTTGGCAACTATTTTATTTTTTAATTTAAATTGTTGCATCCTCAGCATGTGACCACTTCAAGTACATTTCAGGAATCACACTAAATGTTCCTATCACTTTCCTGAGTCCTTGCAGTGAAAAAAACCCTGCAGCCATCTGCAGCCCTTCAGTGATGTGACTAATGCAAAGCAATGATGAAGGAAATCCCTGTACGTCTGTTTAAAAGATTGAGGCCCATAGTAATCCAGTTGCTGTGTTATGTGTCTGAAAGATGACTAATTCTCCCTCTCTATCTCTCTCCTCCTACACTGTCAGCTGTATTTTTCCTGATGCTCAGTGAAAGTGTTACAGATGTGAAGGAAATCACATGTGGATTGGAAACACCTCCATCTTTTCTTCCCCAAACTCCCCCAGAAATCCTAAAGCTCTGCTTCACCAGACCCCGACACTTGATTTTGTGCCTCCCCCGCTTGTAAGTGTGCACTGTAGACTGAAGATCTATTATTCTGCAGCAGGTTTGCTTTCTTACAGGAAATACGAGGCGTCTCCAGTGACTAATGTTGCTTTCTGATATTCTCATTTTATGACTCAGAGCCGAAGCTGTATAAATCTTTACATATATATGTAAGATTTTAGCAGGATGTGAGGTTTTCTTGGCTGTGCTGCTGTGGATGTATCTCTGTTTCATTTGTTTGTTGTTCGGGGCAAATTTGAGACAGTCGACCTGAGTCAGACTCTGTTGTTTCTTGTAGGTTGGTAGAAAACTCCACCCACTCAAACTGACCACACAAAACCTCAGCCCCGGGGCGATACTTTTGGTGCCTGCCGTTCCTCTTTCACATGCACTATTTTGGTATTGCAAAGCCTGAACCAACATGATTGGAATGCTTTTTTCCCCCTGCTTTTGTCCCCTTTTTTTGTAAAGAGCCTCTTTTGTTCTAATGGGATAATTTAAGTAGGAATGTTTTCACTTTGGGCTTTTGAGCTGGAGGTGGGGGGCTGTTTAGGGTTGTGGGTGCAGAATGAAAAGATGGACGATACAGAAGGATTCTTGTTGGTCAGCTTTGGGTCTCAGTGTTGTTTACTTCAGACTGAATGCTTCATTTTTATTAAAGTCATAGACGGAGGTCATTTCTCTCTCGAATGTTTACTTAACTTCACAATGGCGTCTAAACAATCTTTCTACGGAGTATTGTGCAACCCTACTAATTTTATGCAGAACATAAAGATCAGTTTATTAGTCATGGGTAGAACATATTAGTGTGAAATTTATAACAGTAAGGTAGCGTTAACCTTAAAGTGTTTTCTGTATGTTAAGGGGTGCAGTCATTAGACATTTGATTCCAGCAACAATTAAAAAAAATTCATAGTTTGTATCAAAATCAAAAATGAATGAATGCACCATTATTGATCCAGGTTTATTATAGGAAAAATTTATTTGAGAAAATATGTTCTACAGATGATCCTGGAGGTTAAAAGTAAACAGGGAAAATCTCCCATTGAAATATATATGTGTTGATTAAAATGTGAGGAACTGTTTTTTACTTTATTATAATGTAGTGTTCAAAATATAAAAGAAATTAAGAGGCAAATAGTTGTTTAAAGTCTTTAAAAAGTTTTGCAAATTAAATATAAAAATGTTACATTGACTTCCATTAAATTGGTAAAGCTGTAAAGTGGGAAATATTAAAAAAAAATTATCTTTTGTGTGTTTTTTCCCAATACATTAGAAAATAGCAATTCATTTCAAGTGTCTGTGTATCTAAGGGTTAATAAACTCTGGACATGGACTTTGATGAACAGATGAGCTTTTAATTTGAAAGCCGAGGCTGCAAACTGTAAGGCATTTAAACACAGTAACGTTTTCCTGTTCGAACCAGAAGCTTAAAGGTCACAGTAGTGTCTTGTGGTGGTTTTGTTTTGTCTACCAGCTCTAATGAGTCTTAATTAATGGGTGCCAAGTCTCAAGGCAGCAAAAGGGGATCTAAACTACTGCATTAGTTCAGACACTAAACCACAAGTCAGAGGGATTGAAGTTGGGATCGGTGTCTGTCTGGGTTCTCCTGGTGTGTTCCCAAATACTTGAATAAACAGGATTTATTACATTAAAATTTGACTGAAAATTCTCATGCATGTGTGATTTCGATGTGCATCCTACGAGGCATTCAGCTGTTATCACTAAGTTATATTTTCCCAACCTTTTTGGGTTTTTTTTTTTGCAATTATGTGGGTGTGAAAGAAGGTAAACACAATTTGAAAATAACTTTAATTGCACCACATAATAACAACAGCTGTCATCCCAGCAAAAGAAAAAGTATTACTACAATTATGAGTACAGAAATCAGAGTAATTGTTCTCTGACACTGCTTTAGTGGTTGTTGAGACTTTTATATTGCCTGGTATTGAAGTCCAGACAAGTAAAGTAATCACAGCACAGTTTACAGCACTCCTACTCCCTGCTGGGGAGATCCTCGGGGCACATTTAGCTGTCGCCCTCATCCATTACCTCGATTTCTGTGGCTGTGTTTTGATAATGAGTCAGCAGTATTCCAGGGTTTTATTACCGCTGCGTGCTTGTATTGTCTTGCCTTACGTGGAGGCTTTCATCTGCAGTTCCTTTGCTTACAGTGGATTATGGAGATGGAGATCCAGTGAGAATTCAAACCCGCAGAACTTCCTCTTTTTTTATCCCGGTTCCTCCTCCGCAGCTCTGTCTGTGCAACAGATCAGCTGCACTGAGAGGACCGGTCCATCTCTGAAGTGCTGGTTTTGGATGGCTTGTGCTATGCAGCGATGACAGGCTTATGAATATGTGGGATGAACGTTTTGTGCTCCTTCAACAAGAAATGTTGCCCTGATATAAGTCAGGTTGTGAGTCACTTGGAGGTTTGCTCTTAGGGTGGGTTTGAAGGGTATTTCCAGAATCCTTAAAGACAGTTTCATCAGATAGTCCGAAGAGTGTTTGTGATGTCTGAAAAGCTTTCAGAAGAGCAGTAACTATAAGTAAAACAAATGTAATGCTAACACGTGGCAGGTAGAAAGTCAGGCGAGTAGTATTCTGTGGTAGGGTTGTAAAACTGTTCCCTTTTTTAAAAGTGATATTCAACCTGGAAACCAAACACTCACACTTGAAAAGTAGCTGCCACCAGTTCTTCCTTCATGGAGAACATACACTGTGTAGAGGAATGGATGCAACCAGGTCTTAAAGATGAAGCCAATGCAAAGAACTGCAATACCACTGACGGCCACTAGATGCTGCCTTCAATTCAAAATCGTCATTATCAATCCAGAAGGACTCCATCAGTAAATTTATTCCTGATAAATTCTGATGTCATTACTTCAGGTCAACTCTTCTTCTCAGCGATGTGGTGGTCCATCTGAAGATCATTTCATCATTATGTAGATATTAGGCTTCAAATGGAGGTAGATTTAGGTCAGTTTGATTGACAGGTGTGGCCTCCAATGACTTACATGTGGTTTGGAGGGTCATTCACCAGTGAACTCCTTGGGTTCAAGGGTCACACCCACCTCCTCACCCCTCCCTTCATATCCAAATATGGTCACTTCTGGCTCCAGAACTCCAACATGGCGACATTCAAACACCAAAGGCTACAAACCAACAGGTGATGCCAGGTTAGCTTTGTCCATTCTATACAGTCTATGTTGGAGAATGATCAGCTACATGGTACGTAGTACACGTGTGTGTGCAGTATAATGCAGGTGGTAATAAGCATGTGTATTTTAGGAGAACTGCAAAAAAAAGTGATTTTAATAGCTTGTTGCATCCCAGCATCAGCATCCAGAGCAGGTTAGTCCATCAGAGGTTCAAGGAAACAACCTGTTCACCTGGACTCTGCAGGAGTTTCATATGTAGCTTTGATGTTAACTGCAGTATGATACACAGATGATGCTGCCTTTTATTATTTTCTCCTTGCTTTTAATTGACCAATTGAGGGCACTTAATGCTTGCCTGGCTGCCTTCTGGAAATGACTCCCTTTCACCACCACAGTCACAGCAGACCGCTCCTCTGACGGCCACGGTCCCAGGACCTTTTGATGTTTCAAACACATGGTTCACTCATTTTGGGATTAAGAGGCTGAGGAAATGGTCTGGGTGACATTGCTGGAATCACGCAATGATTTGTAAAACGCAAAGCTTAATTCCTGCTCCTTTTTCTGGTGGGTCGTGCAATTGTATCTAACTGCACGACCCCCCCCCAATTACGCTTTACCTAATCCATTCAATAGGTGGAGTTATTACCTGGATGCACTCAGCACCACAGCTGTGCAACTGTCTGCAGATGACACAGTCTCATGTGACATCTTCTAAATCGCCCTTAAAGCCGAACAGATTATTCTCCGTCTGGTCTTGAACACGCCATAAATGTTTGCAAAAGGACAAATGTTTGCAAATCCCTCTCGCACGAATAAAGCCCAGTCCGTGGTGTTATTGACCGTCTGGTAATAGAGACGTCTGGATTTCCCCTCCATCTGTTAGCAAGTAGGAGAAAATTTCCGATTTACCTCTGCTTCTCCTGACTCATGCTCCTTGACCGCACAGTGTGTCTTTTTTGTTTTTTTACTCATTGTTGAATGAGTCAGCGAGCGGAAATAAACACAGTCTGAGGCTCTGAGGCTGAGATATCATCTTTAATGAAACCAAACTGCTTTGTTTTAGTTGTTCTGCAAGTATCCGTGACACATGAATGGACTTTTAATTTAAACCTGTTGTGCTCCGGACAGTAGAGGAGATTGTAGTAGTGTGTGTTTGTTATCCATTGTGCAGCTTTGTAAATGACACAAAGGAGCTTTGATGGATGTAAATGGTATAAATGGATGCTTCAGATCTTTGTATGAAGTAACAAAAAGAAAAAAGAAACACTCCTGTAAATTCATGTCTCGGCGTATCACTGTCTGAATCTGTCTGGTGAGGTGATGATGGTTGGTTTGTCTTGAAGCCAAGTCTATCAGCCTGTCTGTCGGGCCTGTTTTATTACACGGGGGAGAAACATTAAAAAGGTCACGATTACAAAGAAACAGACTTGAAGTGTCTAACGAGAAATATCCAAATAAGAAATGTCGATGGAGAGCAAATGACCCATTTTAAAGGGAATCATTACAGAAATTAAACATGTAATGAAATCCCACATGAAAGAGAATCTGGCCACAATAATGAGCTTTTTTTGTGTGTTTTTTTGACAAGTCATTGTGTAAATGGCGCCTTTCATGCTGTTTTGAACAAAGCAAAACCGAACAAACACATAGTCTAACTTGCTATTAGCCAAGCATCTTGTTTAATTTACCTTTAAAGAATCTGGCACCTTTTAATCTCTTTTTAAAAACACAGATTAAAGGCAACAACTCAGGCAAAGATGGAGGATCGTTTGCTGTGTAAACCGAATGTTTTCTTTTTATTTTCTTCTGGCTTCAGGATCAGAGTTTGTGAGATTACACAGACAATTGACAGAAACTCTCATAACCCAAATCCACTGTGCTCGCTCTCATCTGGGAAAGGATAATTGTAAAGACAACAACCGCCCACGCACATACAAATATATACAAGAAGGAGCCCTCAGGGGATGAGTACAGTGTATATATTTGCACCGACTTGTCACAGATTAGCAGACCTTTTCGAGAGGAAAGGAAAAGGTCAAGGGATTATTTAGCAGATGTCAGTTGTGTTTTCCAGTTTCCCTACAGATGCCTCTCAAAGAAGTATCTGGATCATTTGTCCTTGTTCTGCCCCATCCGGTTATGGATCCTAATCCCCAGAGTCAACACTGCTAATTCCAGACTTCCGATCTCCACATTGTTTCATCTCTGTGTGAAGTGAGAATGACAGCGTTGTCATCACCAGCTGGTCAGCCCTCCTTCAGCTGCAGCGCCGTGGCCGATCAGGTAGCCTCTCTTTGATTGGCCGTCATTTCTGCGGTCTCCCTGTCGAAGCGGTGGCAGCGACAAACCTGCAGCTCTGTGTTGTGGGATTTTTTTTTTTTGTTTGTTTAAACATGGCGTCAGCTGGAATCTGACATTTTTTATGAGGTGACAAAATATGGCTTGGCATCTTGGCCCCAAATTGGACGCCTTTGGCCTCTTTCATGTGAGTCAGATGTCTGGAGAAGGAAAAGTTCAGACTTGCTGTGGACGGTCGTGTTAGGGAGTCGCAGGGAAACAGCTGGTATGTGCAATTCCTTTACTAACCTCTCCACCTCCACAGCCACCTTAACTGGTGTTTAGCAATGGAGCAAAATGGGATATAATCTCTTTTTTTTTTTTTCTTTGGTGGTGCTTTAAAACTGAAATTTACGAGTGCGTATGATAAGCCTGAACAGAGGTGCGTTGTTTTAGTGGCTCTCTGTGATTGGCTGGAGGCTTGTAGATCACCACACACACCTTTCCAAAATACAAATATAGTTCAAACTCCTGTGGTTGAACTTTTCTCTCAACCTGCGAACAAACTTTTAAAGTCGTTTATCATCAGCCATCAGTGAGAAGCTCCAATTGGATGTGAAGTGCTTTGCTTTAGGGCATTTTCATGATGACCCCCAATTTCCAGACTCACACTAGTGACCCTGCACTTAAAAAAAAAAAAAAAGAAAATATTTTCTCACCTGCAGCCCCCTGGTGTCAGCCCACCACCCTGCTGGAGGTGCTGCTGGAGGATTATTTTTTGCCTGCATGTGCAAATCATTAATAAAAGCATATCTCCTTTCTTTTCTCCAAGCTGTTTTTTTATACACATTATCAGGTGGTGAATGTGTAGCTAACCTGGATTGGACAGTTTCAACTCGGTGACCCTCAGACCCTGCCCATATTAGACAAGCAGTGTCTGGATTCCAGGTGTGGGAGAGTCCCTCTTCATTCTTTTCAGGTCTAGAAAGCAGGTAAATGATTTGTCAGGAGTGGATGACCCTTCACTTCAAGTTCACCTGCTGACTCGCCACAGTGTCGCTTTGGAAATACAATGATCTTATTCAGCTACATCGTAATAAATCCTGATACTTAGCTGCATAAAGAAGTTTTTAAATCAATTTGAATGTAATCTAACCAGTCTAGGTTTTACCATTACATTTTTTTTATGCTGCAAACTGAACAAAATAGAGATTAGAAACATTTAGATAGAAGTGAAAAACAGGAAATTCAATACTATTCAATATTATTTACAATTTACATCATCTTTAATTCACTCATCAGCATTTACAACTTTTTTTATTTAAAGTTGTAAATAAATACGAGGGTAAATAAGGGTTTACATTCTTTTATTCAATTAATAATAATGACTTTCAGAAAGGACTTTCAAATAAAGTTAAGGAGAAAATAATTAAATAAAAAGCTTAATAAATAAAGTGAACATTACAGGTGTGTGGTGTTGAGCTTTGGTTGGAGGAAACTTCCTCCTGAGTGTCTGTGCGCAGTGTGGGTCTCTGCTGCAGGTCAGTGTAACTAAATATTTACAGTTTGTTTCCTATGACAACCTGTATGGACTTTGTCATCCTGTTTGTCGGCCCCGGCGGTCTCTTGTTTGATATTTGTGTGTTGTGCATGCTAATGACAGTCCTGTGATCTCAGTGCTTTGGACTGTAATGAGGTCAGTGTCTCACTGAACCCCATAATTAACCTCTCAGTGGTTTGGTCTCCCTCCACTGGTGACAGCAGAGAACTACAAGCTTAAAACACATTACATTTTTTGCTTTTGCTTTATTGAAAAGTAAGTTTACTTTGGCGTCCTGTAATTTAACCAAGTGTCTTAGAAAGTCGTCTCCTGAGCTGTTAAATGTCAAAGAGACGACACATTTAAAGACTTAGTCGTCATTCAGGAAACAATAACTGTGAACACATGTTTGTGGTTTGTCTTTGTGCTGTCGCATCAACACTGCAGGTGTGTGGCAAGAGCCGCTGCTTTATTCTAGCAGATGAAAACAAACGCCTCGTAATGACTTCATCGTCTCAGCAAGCATCGATTGAAACACATTTGATTATGTGTAAGTACAATCATCCCTCCACCTTTACCTGCAGATGAAACTGAAGTATTTCGATCTTGTGCTTGATCTGCTGTGAGAGGCTGCTGACGGGGCCTCATGGACGTCGTGTTTGACTTTCCACAGGTGTGGTTTTGTTCAGGGCAGCACCAGCTGCTCTGTAAGGTTTGCTTTGTTTCTCCTTTGTCCTGAGGTCTGTAGCACCGAGGACGTGGGGCAGTTGATTTTTACAGATCATTGTGAAGAACAAGATCTGAAGAAAAATGGTTGCAATGGGAAGCTCCTGTGTCATGTTGTCATGGTCAAGCTCAGTATATATTGACTAGTAGAGTAATCAATACTGTGAAGAATTCCCTGGTGGTGGGATCAATAATAATCTTATCTTCACTTATAAAACTGAGGCACATGTGAGTTGCTGTTTTTCAGCCTCTAATTGTGGTTCCACTCATAGACAGCAGAGGGAGCTATTTCCTCACAACTCCTCCCCACATGTGGAGATGTGAAGTTGCACCATTGTGAAGTCCTCTGTTTAGTATTGGTGAGTCCATATTAAAAAAAGTGGAAATATTCTTTCCACTATCTAACACATCTCATAAAACTATCATGATTATACCTTGTAAAACATCCATAAACCGGCCACTCACCTTTTAAATGTCAAAGTGTTAATAAAAAAAATCTCCTTCTGAGCCAACAAACATTTATAGATGATAAACATCCATCGGAGAAACGTTTCAGCTTGTCTCGCATCGTGCTGCTGCCGCTGAGGTTTTCTTTCAGGCAGAGAAATCAATAGTTTGTCTGTCATTATGTTGAGATAACACCTCCCGGGCATCGTGGGCCAATTACAGTTTAGACATTTCCGGATGCTCTGACTTGACAGTGCACTAATTAGCAGAGTCATTACAGTTACAAGAACTCTCCACGTCGTCCCTTTGGAGCGGGATTTTTTTAAACGATGACCGCGAGGCAGCTGGCTCTCTGCTCTGTGGAGACTTCCTGCTTCACACCTCCTCCTTAACTACCTCCATCAGTGAGTGAAAGTGGATGGTGTCCATCCCAGCAGCTGAAGTCACAGTCACACTAGTTTACATAAAAACAACGTAAAGAATTCGACTTGCTGGTGGTTGGGTGGCAGTTCCCAAAACATACATGTATCACAGGGTTTGATTACATCTGAGAGGAAGCGAACACTTAACGGCCACCAGGGAGCTTCACGGTGCTTCAAACTGAGGGGAACGTATAGCTGACATGTTCTCAGGGTGGGAGCTGCTCTCCAGCTTTGATCTGCACCACACAAGTGATAGTGTTTACTGAGAAAATTACATTTCTTTAATGCTTTAAATATGGCAAAGTGCAGATGTCTGTCTTCTGTCCCGTATACAGCACCACCGCCTCCGCCTCCTTCCTATACTGTAACTGTTGTTTAGGCACCACAGGCTACATCTTCTCCTGTTGTTATGGAATGTGTCTTATTCAGAGTGACAGCCAGGCTGTTTCTGCTTGTCTGAGCAGGACTGTGAGGAACCCTGCAGGGCTCAGTCTGCCTGTCTGTCTCCTTTCTGCAGGATCCTGGATCAGCTCAGTGGAAAGATGCAGCCAACAGGCTTTAAAGGAGCAACAAGTAGTTTTTACTGCCTCCCAGAACATAGATACCATTGTATACAGAAAGTGCTGGGATTTGATCAGGATGTATGTGTAAATCTTCCTCTCAGTGCTGGAGGCTTGTTCCCGAAACGATGTTGTGCAACTAGTGACTGATAAAAAACAAATGTAAAGGTTGTAGATTAAGATCCTGTACAAGGAAACACCACTTACTTATTCATGTATTCAGAGCTGTAATTTACAATGTATATCTTTATTTAAAATGTTTATTCTTTTAAAGGTTGAATGGATGAAAAGTTTAACCTGAGCACTGTGTGGGTGGCGGCGGTGTCACTACAACAAAAACAAATAATTAACTTGCAGTCAGCAAATCAGGCTAAATCCCCCAAAGGAAACTACTGTATCATCTCTTTGCATTTGTTAAGCTTTCAAAGCGGCTCCTTGATTCATATTCATGTAGAAGAGGCTGTTGTTTGACTCGAGCTGTTTCCCTGTATTTTCCCTGATTTTCTATGAATTAAAGGAACATTACAAAAGTTTTAAGGTCTGAACGAGAGGCTGTTACGCTGCAGCCAAGGTCACTCGGTCATAACCTGCTCCTGCAGGCCACTCACAGACTGTGATAAGTCTCTATTTGTGGGAAACGGGACCCCTTTCCCTCCTAACGTGATAGCTGTGACCCTCTGACCTCCATTCTGCCAGCCAACCTCCACCTCCCATTCTCCTGCTGTCTCACACAATCACCGGCCAGAGATCTTAGAGATGCAAGAGAGGATGTCATTTGAATTAGGGTCTTTTTATTCTGACAAGCAAACCGGTGTAGTGTGGCAGTATAGAGGCACTGTATACTATCTGTCTGTCCATCTGCAGGTGAATTAGGAGCTGAGAAGATACGTGTACACTGAGGATGGTCAGGGCTCGAATTTAGTTTTGGACAATTTATCCTCACCATCTAGTAATCTTATTAAAGCACAATATTTAAGATGACTCCCAGTTAACTTTTAAACAATATCAGTCCCCTGTTGTACAGAGCTGTGCTGCAACCTGTTGTGGAGAGTGGAGGGTGATGTTGGTGCAGGCGTCCATCATGTTTTTTTATTTCCCTCTGAGATCTTTCAGCTGTGACATTCTGCATCACCTCTCATCAGCTGCAGCTCAGACAAGGAGGTGGTGGTGTGTGTGTGTGTGTGCGCATCAGCCATATGTTCACTAGACTTTGTATATGTTTGTGTCTTACTGTTTACACTGCTGCTCAGCTGTGACATGCTGTGCGGCTGCAGCATGCGCACGTTTGTGTGTGTGTGTACTTCAGCCATATGTGGGCTGGTTCACGACTGTCTGTGGACGTCCTCATTCGTGCGTGCCGTTTAAAACTCCCAGCTCCTCCAGGGCCTTGGAGCTTAATGCTTGTATAACCACTGAGACGGTGACTACACAGCGAGAGGTCAACGACCCCCACTTGCTGAAATAACACCAGTGAATGTATGATGGGGTGGGTGTGTGTGTGTGTGTGTGTGTGTGTTGGGGGGAAGGTTACCAAAAGGCTCCTCAGCTCCTCTAAATGCTGCCCTCACGTTTTTCTGTTGTCATCTTACGTGTGTCTAGTTTTGTGAGTCTCTGTTTGTGCAGCAGTTACACTTCAGGTAACAATGACACACTGCTGAGTGTTTCCTCACTCGCTGTGGAGCCATAAAAAAAAGATTGGAGGTTACTCAAAAAAAAAAACATCCACCTTTAATCTCCACTTTCCCTCTTTTCCAGTTGTGTAGGATACTGTGTTGTCTACATATGTCCTTGTTTTCCTAAATAATTCACAAATGCTATATTTAGAGCAGGTGAAATTGGCGCTCTGCTTATGAAAGGCGATATCTGAACGACAGCCACTGTGGCATAAAACACCGCAGTGCAGTGACAGATAATTGGACGCCTTCGGCCCCTCGTGGATTATGTTCAGGAGGTTTTGTTGGTGTTGTAATTAGTCGATCATTCACCTCCCATTGATGGTCTCGGCCCTCAGACTCATTCCTGGTATTAGGTTTCACGCTTTTGTGTGTGTATTGTGAGGACAGACACAGGGGAGGGGCCTGGTATTTCACTTCATCTGCTTCACAGGTTACAGAAATGTATAATGAATACCACCACATAGTAGCTACATAGTGGTAGATGCAGCATTTCTCTTACTCACTGGGAGAAACAGTCTGATTCCACATTAACAGTTATTGTGGAAATATAAAAACTCACTGTGGTACCGAGGCGTGCACCTATTTTTGATTTTGGCTACTGATGTTTTGTGTACAGATGAGATGGGATTTTTAAAGCTGATTCAGATCTAAGAGGGTAAAAACTCACCGAATACCAACATGGTGACCGAAAAGTTAATTCAGCTTTTTCACACAAATAACTTTAGTTAAAAAAATGTAACATTATTATACATTACAAACTACTACATCACCATCTTTGAAGTAGTAGTAGTAGTAGTACACCTTATTACTTCCTGCTTTTCAGACGTAGGTGAGGAAAAACATTATATTGAAGCCCGAGCTTTTTTCAAATGTCGAGATAACAGTTCATTTTGAATCATCATATATTTCCTGTACAAAATATGAATCTGAAAAGTGACTAGTAACTGTGAATATTAAAAAAAATACTTGTAGTGGAGTAAACTATGCAGTATTTTCTACATTATAATATTGTTTCTCACAGCTCAGCACAACAGAACATCTCTGCACAAAAGTCTGTTCCCATCAGACTCCTCATCATACATCACATCCCATGCAGTAAATATTATAGACACTGCACCTTATGCATGTTGTTGCACTGTAATTACAGTGTATAACTATGATGTATGATGCAGACTGTATTTTTAATCTTAAGTGTATATAGCTTATCCTTTGTGTACAGAACAGGTCCATTGTACAGTGCAGTGTCAATTCTGTGTATATTGTAATGCTAGAGACATAAGATAGATAAAACTTAATCCCAAAGAAAATTCATGGGTCAAATAGCTCTAAACTACAACACAAACATCCACTCCTAGCATGCAAAATATAAAAACAGAAATGGCAAAAATATAAAATATAAAAAAATATAATGCACAGTGCAACAGTGCAAAACAAAGAAGCAGTGCACATAAAACCAACCTGAAAAATTGCACAGTCTTCCAAATATAACAGTAGATGAGGCTGATAAAGTCATAAAAGCTGTAAACTGTATTGTTGCACATGAAAACTGAACATAGGACTATTCCACAGTCTGAGCGGACTGAGCCTGATGTTTGGAAAAAAGTTACATATAAAAAAAAAACATTCACACTGATACCAGTGCATGTGTGAAAGGCTAAACTCTGACTGATAAACCAGTCGGGGATCTCTAGCTGTGAGGTATGTGTTTTTCACCATCACCCAGAAACAATGAAGGTGAATGGAAGTCCATCAGTGGTGCTGAGAGGTATTTGGGTGAACTGGCCCTTTAAATGATTAGAAATCCCTGCTGAGACAATGACCCTCCCCGTGGGCGACCAGCATGTGAACTGAGTTAAAGATCCTCTAACTGGAAGAGTTTTCTCGATAATGGGAACCACTGTCGAATAAAACAAATGTGCTTCCACTCACATCACTGGCACGTGATCGACTCCAATCTCCAAAGCATACAAATGCATTACAGCCTGTTTTCTCGTGTATTAAGGGCTCAGACCAATGAAGATGCTTTTTAATCTGTGTCACTGATTAAAAGCAGAGCAGATGCGTTCCCTTTCTTCTCCCTTCTGTCTTAAACACACAGTGCGAACTCTTCAACCACTCTTACTGTAATTACCTGTTCACCGCCACTCCTAGAAACAGGAAATCCTCCCGCCGTGTCGGCTTCTCGTCATATGCTTCACGCCGTATACGGGCAGCAGCAGACATGAAAGAGACGTTGAAAAGCGGGGACACATGTTTGGAGGTGTGTTCACAGTGTGATCTGTGGAGATTACCTGTGCTGAAAAAACTGTCAGTCCACAAGTGTGCCACCTTCATCGATTTTGTCCTTTCTTTGTCGGGTTTTTCCATAAATAAGCAAAACGTTTCCTCATTGTGACGACACTCTTGACAAGGTGACAGGATGTGTGTGTGGCCACCCAGGTCTCCTTGGCAGGTTTCCCACTTTTCAAGTTTGGGTGAAAATGTAAAATCTCTGACTGTCACATGAGCACAACCCCGGGCTGAGTCACTGTCATCTTTGGGGTAATAACACTCCTGAGGCTCCTTCACACAACTACTTCTTTGTACAACAGAAAGTACTAAATTATAACAGTAAATCTCATCGACTGACTCCACATGAGATCAAGTTTTGTGGATGTAAGGATGCAGGATTAATGTTGGAATGTACCACTAGGTTTTTATGAAGAGAAATTTTGTGTTGCACTTTGTGTTGTGTTGCAGCCATTCTGAAAACTAACCTATGCACAACACCCGAGAGGGGTTTTCCTACATTTAAGGCTAATCATTATCCATCACAAGACAGAGTTTATTACCCTTAAAGTTTATTAACCAGCTCCCTACTATAAACACTGTGTTGGGTCACTTCTGTCTGTCTGACCACTGTGGGGAGGGTTGGTAGCTGATAATATTGCAGCTTTTAATGTTTCCCTAAACTATCCAGGATTGTCTGCTTTAACTTTAAAAAGCTCCTTTCCCACAGAAAGTTGTCATTTTTTTTCCCCCGACTATAATTAAATTGTCTATTTTTGACAGTTTTAGAGTGAACAACTGCTTAGTTAAGAGTGTTAAGTTGCACCTGCCCAGAGGGAGAGCTAAAGCACATTTATGGCACCATTGTCACGCTGCAGATGGAGCCACAGATATTCAATGTTTTAACTTGGAGAGATCTGTAATTTTTACTGACAAGCGTTTTGTTTTTTTTCTTTTTTGTTGCTTGAAGGAATAAATCAGACCAGCTGAAGACAATCACAAGCTCCTGTGTCATGTTTGCCCAAAAGGAAACAGTTTCTTCATATGACCAAACACAATATTTTCCTTTCACTAAAAATCCCATCAGGACAGAAAGTGCATTAAGTGAGCTGTGCTTTATTTTCTTTAATAGGTCACAGTTAACACAGTCAAGTCGTTTGTATGAGCTCTATGCATCCCCTGCTCTTCTGATAGGCCGCACAAACATAACCCTGCAGACCGGGGTCAGCCGGATCATTAGTGACCCCCGGGCCTCGACAGCGAGTTACAGGATAAAGTTGTCAAGCTTGCGTCAAAGACATTTCTGCATCTGTGCGTAAGCGTCTGGCAGCTTTATAGAGACGACCTTATAGAGTTCCTCTCTGTCAACAACCGAGGTTACAGGCACCAAAACACCCACCTTTACTTTAAACCCAGCGGTGGAGGAAAGACACTTACACAAAACCTCGTGTTCCTTTTATCACTAAGCTCCCATTAGCAGTTGTCGAGGGTCTCTGTCAGCCGATCCCACAGGCACTACCAAAACCAGTCTGGACAAGAAAGTGAGGGTCTGGATTACTGTGTAACCACAGAGGGCTGAAAACAGGATTGAACAATAAACGGCACCATGTAGTGCAGGGACAATTTATGCAGATTTCCCTTTTGGTGCGTCCAAGCTTGTGGAAGAAAATCAGCTTCAATGTGCATGAAGAGTAAATGATGTCACTGTTTTCAGTAGATCTCTCTAAATGTCTTTGTGTTGTTTGGATATTTTCCCATTATCCCACATAATAACACAATTACGGTAATACAGTTGTGTTGTTATTTTTGTCCATGCATCACAATGGGGACTTTTGTTCAGCAATTAGTTGTGTTGTTGCAGTGGAATGGGACTAATTCAATTCATTATAGGGAGCTGTGCTGCTTTCACTTTCACTCCAGGATATCATTCATTTATTTTGTTGAAAACTAAAAGAGCTAAACACATTTTTTAATATATATCTATAGTTTTTTTTTATTATCAAGAGAAAACACTGAAAGCATCAGTATTAACACTGAAAAGCCCGACTGCTGTAACTCTGAGGTATCAGTCAGCAGGAGAGAGATCGCTTTTCACTGCTGTGACAAAAGGAGAAGGAGGAGGAGGAAGGAGGAGTTAGGAGAATAAATATTGCTGGGGCAGCCAATACGGAGCACACCTCCTCCTGCTCTCCCCCTTCACTCTTTTGAATGGGGCACTCCTCTTCACTTCTCCCCTCTGCCTCAGTGGAGTGTGTGTGGAGACAGAGCTGGAGGAGAGTGTGTGTGGAGTGTCGAGGCCGTGTGGACATGTCACAGTTCATCCCGGGAGTCTGATCAAGCCAGTGGACGTGGTTTAAGTCTTGACATTGTGCCCACCATGAGGACTCAGTTTGGAGTTTTGTTTTTGCTGGCCCAGTGGGTGGTCTACTCTGATGCTTGGTTCTGGTCCTGGACTGGTACTACAACTTTGGCCCCCACAGTGGACCCTGAGGGCTCTGGCAGTCCAGGAGGCAGTGGAGAAGCACCATCAGAGAGTATTGCGAGGGCCGGAGCAGAGATCATTGATGAAGGACATGGGATCCCAAAGGTTGTGCAGAGATGGGATGAGACCACAGAGGCTCCTCGACTGACCACTCAGATCCCTACAACCCAACCAGAACGAGCATCAGAAAAAGGCACTGCAGGGACCTCGTCACGCATGAGTAAACCTGGTAATGGCTCATCTTCACTAAGACAATCTGATCATGTGAGGTTCAAAGAAAATCTAGACAGAATTAGAGCTGAGCTTCAGCCTAAATTGACATCAGACACCGGGTCTGGTCCTTCATCTGGTGCTGGACCCGAGTCTGAGTCGGGATTTACAACAGGAACTGAAACTAGTTGGGAATCTAGATTTGAAATAATTGAGATTTCTGAGGAAACCCTTCAAGAAGTAACTATCCCCACTGGTCACAGCGGGTTAGATAGTGTAGTGACTCAAACAGAAGAGCTAAAGCTAAAGTTCGATGAGAGCGACTGGATCATCCCTAACAGAGTAGACGAGGATGATCATCTTGGTAGCACAACATCAAAGCTAAATTTAGATTTTTTCCGTGAAACCCTCAGCAACACTCCAGAATACACCAGCTCCAGTGGGAATGACTTTAAGTTGTCTCCAGAAGATTTACTAACCCCCGTCGTAGGCAACAACATTGTACACACTACACAGGTATCTCAGAAAGTCAAAGTTACTCCATTACCAGCTGTAGAAGTTACTGCTAACCCGGGCGTTTTAGCTAACCCAGTGTTACAACAGACTACCCAAGCTCCATTTGGCAGCCAGGAAATCCCTACAGCACAAAGACCAACTGAAACCCCAAAGCTGTTAATTACCCAAACAGATAGCAAGAGACCAGACACTAGCCTAATATCCACAGTTGCCCCAACTCCAGCGCCCGGTGAGGCATTAATAACATCCATCCTAGATGTTCCTGAAGTAAGTGGGCAAGAGCCGAGCCAAGCAACTTTATTCAGTGAGACAGCATCAGGTAGCCAGGAAACCCCCACTGAGACCCCCACTGAGACCCACGCAGAATTAGCTAAGTCAGCGCTGGACGTTGAATCCCCACAATGCTTGTTGCTAGATACTCCCCTCCCTTTCTGCTCCTACATGGCTGGGGAAAGCTTTGCCGTGCCCAATTACCTCAACCAGAGCAGTGTGGAGGAAGTCCGAGCAGTCCTGGGTGAGTGGGCATGGCTGCTGAGGTCACGTTGCCACCATAGTTTGGAGTGGTTTTTCTGCCTCCTCTTGGTACCTAAGTGTGGCTCTCCGGTCCCGCCGCCCGTCCTGCCCTGCCGGAGTTTCTGCGAAGTCTTGCGGGACAGTTGCTGGACGCTCCTGGATGAGGGACGCCTCCCTGTGGAGTGCCACACTCTACCAGATGAGGAGGATGATGGGTATCAGTGCTTGTCAGTTAGTAACCAGAAAGGTAATCACTGGTTCAAAATGAATCCCAGTTTGGGATTCATTGTGAACCAGTTTTAAAAAATCCCTACTCCCCAGTTCGTCTGGTGTTTCCACCCAATACCCAGAACCCCCCCCAATTAATCGACCTTTATCCCTGTCAGCGCTGAGTCACAGAGAATAACAATATGTTGGTTCCCAAAACATTAGAAGGCAAAAAGCATGTTAAATGTTTTAATATGTTTTATAAAACGTTCAGGTAACAGTCTAACAAGCATGGCGCCAAAGTGTTTAACCTGTCGCATGTATGTATCTCCCTCGTCCTCTGGATCGCATGTGACTTACTTTGTGAAAGTCATGACACACACACACACACACACACATACACACACACACTTTGTAAGTTATTAATTTAAAGGGAAATGTTTTGTTCAGACCTTCATTGGTTGCTTTTGTACACTGTAGATACTTTTCTGAATCCAAAGTGTTAAGACAACGTGCTGCATGAAACAGTGTGAACTGAAGGACCTTTGTAGCCTTGCCAAACTATTTTCTGTTTGTAATGCTGTTGATCAAAATTGTATTCATTAGGAATAATCTACTAATTTCATATTTCTTTTGTTGATCAAATTTGTTTTGCAAGACTGAGTAAGATTTAGTTTCTAATTAATGCATCTTTAAACATCTTTCAACTACTTGTGCATGAAATACCTACTTTAGAAAATGTCCTTTGGCAGTGAGCAGCTTGCAGGCAGCTCGACGTACAAATGCATATGATGGAAAGGACACATTTGGTTGTATGCATGGATACGCATGCATGTATCAGTGGTTTTAAGCGTCAGTTTGTACTGAAGTAGATGTAATTCTGACAGATGGAGTCACATTTTAACTGTAGCACAAATGAACACACCTGTTGTTACTTGGGGAGATGTGTGTGATAGAGATTGCTGTGGTTTGTACAGTGAAGTTGATAATGAACTCTATGACCTCTTGAGAATTTATATAGACCCAATTAATATGACATGTTACATACCAGAACAGTTCATTTGTTTTTAAAGTGTCTCTCTCAGAAGTATTGTTTGATGACATATTCCTAAAGATTAACAGGACTTTGCGTGTCCTTATGCGTGTCCCTGGTGACCAAAGATATTCTGGAAAAAATGACTCAGATGTTTGTTGCCATTATCGAGCGCTGATTCATGTGAGAACTCCACTTGGAAGACTTTTCCCTTTTTGCTGGGTCTCCGTCCGTCCCCTCCTCCCCTCCACACTCTCACTTCATATCACTCAGAGTTCAAGATTATGTCTTTTTACAGCTTCACTATCTCTCTGACAGTTTGCTCCGCTGACAGACTTGAGATGTCTCTGGGTCTAAGACAAAGTGACTCATCTGGGTGCAAATATATTAGTTTCAATTGTGGCAATCAAAGTCATGGAGGATTAGGGCTGGGATTGAAGTTAATATTGGGTCTATTATTAAATGACACACAGCTTCACGTGGAAAAACCTCAGATTTTTTGAATAGTTTGGCACCGATGTAAGGAGTTTTGTCATGTGTGTGATAGGGAAAGTGAGAAGATATACGACGGGGCTTCTAGACACTGCACACAGACCTGAGGCGTATTAGAAATAACAGTCCTGCTGCCATCTTTACACCCTGAGTGCAGGTTTTACAGCCGCTCCAGAAGCTGGTTCACCACCGAGGCACTTATGTTGGGTATTGCTTGTAGCTTGAAGGTATAACTGGAGTGCTCTCAGTCACTCTTAAATCATCCTGGGGACAGAAAGAAAGCCACAGACCATCTGGCATCATTCATTCAAACACAGCAATCTGCTGATGGACACTGCTTGTTAGAGTGACAGAGGCTGAATGGACCTGATGGAACAAATTGCTTTGCGATTGAGTTACCGCTGTTCCTCTAAGATCTCTGTGCCCCCAGATCCTGAGGATAACCGATAAACTCGGTTAATTATACGTTTCCTAATGACAGCCTATGAACTGCGTATGGTTTTAATTAACTAAATGCATCATGTGCCTATGCCAGTGTCTTGTTGCAACAACCTGTGGTCATACTCTTTTAAAGTCGAGCTGAAGTGAAAAAAGTCTTTCCAATCCTTTCAGATCACGTCGCTGGTCATAGTGTTCATGTACCATATTTTCCGGATTATTGAGCGCACCTGTCTATAAGCCACTATTGAATTTATTCAAACAGTTTCATGTGGTCCGCTCTGACCGGGTCTGATGTGACGATGCTAAATGTATCGGTGGCACGGAGCTTGCTAGCTTGTAAAAAGCCAACGAGCTTCGTGCCGCTGATACATGAGCCACACCGGTGTTTAAGTTCAAAGCGTCGGAAAAAAGTAGCGGCTTATAGTCCGGAAAATACGGTATATAGTTTTATTTTTAAATTTGTTATCCTATATTATCGTTAATTTGAAGAGGCGGCTGTGGCTCAGGTGGTGGAGCGGGTCGTCTACGAATCATCGTGTCCACATGGGTCCTTGCGCAAGAGACACCGAACCCTAAGTTGCTCCCAATGGTGGCTAGCACCTTGTATGGGAGCTCTTTAGCCACTGGTGTGTGAGTGTG
>OOFC01050448.1:3151-20783 GCA_900323345.1 Pseudochromis fuscus | reverse complement strand
TCGGTGGCACGGAGCTTGCTAGCTTGTAAAAAGCCAACGAGCTTCGTGCCGCTGATACATGAGCCACACCGGTGTTTAAGTTCAAAGCGTCGGAAAAAAGTAGCGGCTTATAGTCCGGAAAATACGGTACTTGACAATAATAGCCAAATAGTTTTAATGTTTGTATAAAGTTCAATAACATTTACTTCCAATTGTGTTACTACATCCACCTGTCAGAGAGTAGCAGCTGTGGTAGTAATCAGTACTTTGTTGGAGCAGTATCATTAGTTGTTGTTGTAAAGTGTTGATTCTGATGTTAGTTGAGTTGCAAATAGTTAAATCAGAAACAGTTTGTAACCTGTCATTGAACTTGGCTTTAGTTCATTTGCTAGGTGATGATAAACACACGTCTATTGGAGCAACCTGATGGTGTTTCGTAGGTTTGTTTTAGGCGTTTTGTAGTGGCATGGATGCTACGGTACATGGTAAAAACATTAACGTTGGCTAGCTAGTCATGGTGTTTCATTGTGTTTGAATGATCCAATCAGATTGTTCCAAAAGTTTTGTCCCGCCTACATATCCTGTTTTTGCCAGAAGTATGTCTTGAAATTCGGTTTCAGGACTTTAAAAGTGATAAAGAGGGTGATCCACCTTGGCATAAGATATGATGTGTTACAATCCTCTGTAAATGTGTTTCTTAAACCAAAAGCTTGGTAACTTTATCTGGGGCTGTGTCTGCCCACTTCCAAGTCCTTTGACCTGTGACCAGAATCCTTATATTGGAGTGTCTGGGAAGCCTTGCATACTTTTCACTATCTGCAGCTCTGTTGGCTTGATGCGTGGGAGGAGGGCACTCATACTTACTCTCTGCTTGCGCTTTGGGGCCTTAATACCACCCCACTCCTACAGCATTTAACTATGACCTGTCATCCAAGAATGCTTCATGATATACTGCTGTCTTTGTGAGCTGATACTTTGGGTGAAAATAAAAGGTTCATCAGCATGGGGTAAAAAATTAAAATAAAAAAAGACAAAAGAATAGTTTCTACACTAAATCTTTGAATGTAGCCGATGGATGTGGGAGATCACTGTGGGAAGATGGCAATGATATCAGTGTGGAAACTTCCCCAGGGGGGTGGAGGATTGTTAAGCTCAATAGCCCCTTTAATGATGGATTTCCATGGTTACTGGTGTCCGGCTTGAAAGATGAGGAGTCATTCATATCAGGGTCTAAAGGTGAACTGACAGTTATTTTCAATAGTTATTGGTGGTAACACTGTATCCTGTATCAGGAAAGTTTGTTACTTTCTGTCATTGTAGGGTGTTTAACAGAGATAAAGGTAATTCCTGTACTCTTCTGGTGCTACCTGAGTATCTCTGTATATGGACTCTCTGTTGTGTGGCCTGTTGCACCCTTTTGGTGTTTGGGTGCTGATTTGTAGCACCGTGGATCCATTGAGCCGAGATTGATATTGTATCTCATGACAGGAAGCCCTGACGCTGGCTCCGGTCCGTCACCGTGGTTCTTGCCAGGGAATCATTTTGACTCTGCTCTCAGGAGGGTTCCAATTATGGGCACAGTGTGGTCCGACCTCTTTGCTGCCAGAAACCCGCCGCCCCCTCCCATTCGTGTTGCGTCGGTACAAAATGAAGAGCGATGAGGCCGAGATACAAGACAGAAGAGCCGGGAGGTTCTGAGCTGGATGAAGGCCCGAAGTTTATCGAGGAGAAAGATGCAGACTCAGCAGTTTGTGCGCTGAGCTCTTTCCACTGCTGAATATCAGAAGTGCTGTTTTCTCCCACAAAGACATATTTAGTCTTCAGGTGAACATCCTGTTACTGCTTCCCGAAAGAGCAAAGAGCACAGCTTGTGGTAGACCCATCTTCTTTTTTGTGGTTTAAGAATTACAGCTTAGTCTTCTTCAGAGAGAGTCAACATGAAATCTCCTTCCTGGACTGTGATGTGGTTTGTTTCCGAGCATTAGGTGAAAGGAACGGCAAAATTCATGATGTTGGTATTTTGACCTGGTTTGGGCTACAGCACCATCACTTCGACTTTTAAAAGTAAAAGGGATTCATCTTCTCTAGTGTTTTACTAAAACAGATTTCACCAAGTACTTGACATTGATTTAACATCATAAGCATTACAAATGAGTCCCTTTAACTCTGTATGGAGCCAGACATACATCAAAACCTTAAGATCAAACACGACTCAAACAAGCAGAAAGTAAACACAGCCACCATGTCATGTGACCAAATTTGATTAGCTTCACTTTTAAGTCCATTAGTTCTGAGCACAGCAGACATAGTTCATGCTGCAAATGAATTGGGATTGTGACATTTATTTAAACAATCATGGGATGGTCATTTTCATGCGTTTAGAGATGGACGCAGACCGCAGACCGCCGACCACACTGAGGTGGCGAGATCATTGCTCTTGTCAGCAGGCCTCAAGGGGATGTTTTAAATGGTGATGGAGTGCGGTCGGGTGAAACCACAAAGTTTTCAGACTGTCCAGATGTTCAAATGTTTTCCCCTGGATTATATGGGGATCCTGTACTTACCAAAGCTGTGTATACAGCCTCACGCTGTATATACAGCTTTATCAACAGGGTATCACAAAGTCTGATGCTCGGTCCAGGAATGCTGGGAAATGAAAACGAGGCCGGCCAGCGAGTGGTCTTCTCGACAAGACAAACTAGCGCCATAAACCCAGCACCGCTCCATTCATCAACAGTTCTCCTCTATGGCCAACTGACCTTGAAGCTGTCAGGGTTTAACAAAGGCTGTTTGGAAAAACCTGAATTGAGATTGCACTTAAAATGCTAATGGTGAACCCTTAGTGGGCCCAATGATTTTTGATGGAGGCCCTGAGCTGACAATGCAGCCACATTGAAGCAGCTTTGAAATTAGATCCGGTGATAAAATTGTCTGAATCAGATCCTGAACTGGTTCCTGCCACAAATCCATCAGGATATCTTTTTAGGTTTGTAGTAAATACTCATATTTTTTGCATTCATGTCTTCTTCTTGGTGAACCTCGCTCCAAAGAGTGCACATCTGGTCAGTGGGAGTGATGACTAATAGGTGACACGGTTCACTAATGAGTGGTTTGCGAAGCTCGCGTGCGTGCACATTCCAGCGGGATGTTAATTTTGGCCAAAGCATCAGAAAATCAGATGTTTGAATTGCAAAAGAAAGAGAGGTTGCACAGAGTTGGATTCCTGCAGAGGAATGCTACATGCTGTTTGTCTGTGAGAGATGCGCCTGACATTCCTACTTATTACAGACCTTTAAGTTTAATGAGCGCTCAAATTGAATCATCTTTATGAGCAGCTGTAGTTATGCTCAACAAATTGCAAATTAAATAAAAAATTGAACGCCCGCCAGCATAAACATTTTTCATGCTAGTGGGATAAATGTCAGTCAGAGCGACCGTCCTGTTTGTCTTTAATTGCAGAAGAAGTTATTTATGTAGATGGTGGTGTCTGCTCTAAAGATAGCTCAGGCCGGCTTCAGCACCCAAATTGAAATTATGCGCTTTCCCACATGATGGATTTCCTTTTGCCTTTTTCAAGCCTCCTCTGGCAGACACTGTGCACACACACAAGAGGCAACCAGGTTCAGACATGTGAGCACAGGCCTGCTGCAGGGACCCTCGAGCTTCCTCAGCCTGACTTCATCAGAGTAAACATCTGCTGCAAATGACACTTGCTGCCATCCATGGAGATACCAGACAGTGCTCAGAAAGTGTCTTATTTTCTGGTGATTTTTTTTCTTGTTTGGTTGGACAGATATCCTCTTTCATTGTTCATCTCTTTTCCAACAAGATGCTGTTTTAAGTTTTGCCCCATGAGTGAATTTAAATGTTGTAATCCAGATTTGGCTGCAGTTTTTCTGTGGACTATACTTTGATTAATATTTCCGGTGACATGCATGTTGTTGAATACAGTCTGTATGTTTTTCTGATTGGTGCAGAGAGGAGCTGCATGATGGTGGAATGTATTTTTACTGCTGTCCTGTTACAGCTTGACTGGGCTCTCTTGTTAGCTCAGATTGAAATGAAAGCATCTTCAGTTCCCGCAGAATATTCCAGCGGGTGTTTATGGTCGTGCAGCAGAAAGCAGGATCTCGGGTTCAGCCAAACGCCTCGTGTGTTTAAGCTCTCAACAAAAGCCGACTGCCGACCCCACTGATCTCCGGCTCTCGGGGCAGTGGGGAGGCTTTGAACCGCGCAATGGAGCTCGCTCATTAGTCACCAGGTGGTAAACCAAAGCATTTCTTCAAAGCACCAAACATACGTCACATGCTCTCTAAAAACAGTCATTTTTGTGATTCTTCTTTTAACACAAGGAAACATTATTTTTGATCAAAGCAGGATGGTCTGGTTTCAAGTCTGACGCTGGTGCAACACAATCTGTGTCCACCGCACACATGAATGAACACACTTCTTTGTGTTCCTTGCATTTCCTAAACTCTTGTAATTATTATGCACTGACCTCGCCGGAGTCACCCAGGGTGATGGAGGAGTGTGCAGAGATATGCTGGAGGCCCAGCTGTTTGTCCCCGTGGGGCCTCGAGCAGTGACATTTAGCAGATGTCACACAAGCTGGAAAAGTTTTGCTTTGTTTTTACTTTCTTCAGGAATGTGATGCACAGAGATCCATCTGTTTCATAATCTGCAGAGCAACATCGAACTTCAAGTTGTGAAAACTGGACGATCATTTTAAACTTTTAAATAAATAAAGCAGACATGCAAAGATTTTTCTTCTTCAATCAAATCTACAGTCACCTCTTCATGTGCTGCATCTTCTGACCTGAGCCTTTGATCTCTGCTCAGTTTGGTTTGATATCAGCTCTCATCTGTGGTGTCCAGTTTCTCTGTCTTTGCCTTTTTTGCAGATATTTTGGAAAACTTGAACAACGCTTTCCATATTTTGGTCTGGAAGTATTAATATAGCTTGTTTGTTTGTCTGTGGTCCCTTGAGCAGCGCAGCTTTCCCAAGGTTTCTCAATAAAGCTCATCGTCTGACGGAAGCAATGTGGTAACTTTATAAAAAGTATTAATGTTTTGTTTTACATTACTTTATTCAGGGAAACATGAGCTCTGGTGCCACTAACAGCAGCTGTTCCTGCATCCATCAGAAACCTCCACACTGTCACCCACCAGCAGCCTGATAGCTCCCAGTCTAACTCTGTCATGCTGCCCTCCCCTCTAACCTCCACTTCCTCTGAGGTGTATCACAGCCTGACATCTTCCTTCTCTCTCTCTGTAGAAGACACTGGAGTCTCCCTGCTGCAGCTCATTGGAGACCCCCCTCCAGATGAGATCTCCCGAGTCTATGGACCAGACAACAGCCCCAGTTACGTATTCGGCCCTGATGCCAACACGGGCCAGTTGGCACGCGCCCACTTCCCCAGCCCGTTCTACCGAGACTTCGCCCTCATCTTCAACCTGAAACCCACCTCCGACAGGGGCGGCGTCATCTTCTCCATCACCGACGCCTCGCAGCAGATCATGTACGTGGGCGTTAAACTGTCGGCCGTGCGGGGCAGCAACCAGGACGTCATCCTGTACTACACTGAGCCCGACTCGCAGCAGTCCTACGAAGTGGCCCGGTTCCTCGTGCCCTCCATGAGGGACATCTGGACCAGGTTTGCCATCGCTGTGAGGGACGAGAAGGTGATGTTCTACCTCAACTGTGACACGGACCCTCAGGTGATGCGCATCGAGAGATCGCCGGATGAGATGGAGTTTGAGGGCGGCGCTGGGGTGTTTGTCGGGCAAGCTGGAGGAGCCGATCCTGAGAAGTTCCTGGTGTGTATGCATGAAACAATATGTAATACAGAGAGGCTGTTTTTAGTGGAACAGCTACATAATAAAGCACAGAGTAGATCAGACCGGGCCTCTTCCCGCTTCCCAAATGACTGCTTCCAAGAACCAACATGAACTTTCACGAGACAGGACCGTTGCTGCGTGACGCTGTGCAGAGTGCTCGTCAGTGTTTTGATAATCCACAGTCATCATGTGAAACATTTTGGCTGAACAACTCTCATGTGATATAATTGCTCAAATTGGCCCACCCCAAACCATAACATAAATGTCCACATCACCTCACCGTCGTCTTTCTGAGAGTCCGTAAATAGGTGTAAATGTAATTAACATCAGTCATTTGAGTGGTGTGTATCTCAGCAGCTGCTGAAGGGTTACAGTAGTTCATCCAGGGAGAAAACATCCAGGCAAAGGTTTACAGTGAGTCACAGTTTTTTATTCAGCCTCCAATTATTTTAATAATGAACAGATTTTCTTCCACAAATAAAAAATAATGTGGAAGAGAAATATGTTAAGGAACAAACTCCATTTATAAATGATAATGTGACACTGCATTGCTTGAGTGATTTACATACTTGGGAATATTTTACAGTCAAATAATCAGCTTTGACTGAGTGTTTTATTCCCATGTAATCCACTTAGAAGGGACTTTTTCTTAAGAGTTACAATTATAACCCCAGTTATAAAAGATATCCACTGAAGTTCCCTTTAGGATGAGGAAGGATCTGTTTTTATTGTCTTATAAAATACTACACAGACGAGGCTTTTCCTGTTTGAAACACATTTTTATACATGAACGTGATCTTTTGAGTTAAACTGATGGAGCTTCTTCTTCTTCCAGCTTTCACTATGCACAGGTCTGTTTTCCTGCTCTGTTTAGCAGGATGGTAATAAGAGCATAAAGCTACATGTACTTTTAACTCCCCAGGTTTGCCAAAAACAAGGATATTCCCTCCATCGCTACATGAATAGTGATGTAAGACAGATATTGACACCACTAAATATTTCCAACTTTCAAAGGAGTGCTTCCCACCTGGCTCCAAGTCTTTAGTTTTTTCCCAGCTGAAACACCATCTCTCACTTCCTCCCTCAGCACTAACATTTATCTTAATCTTTTTTATTACTGTGTTTGAAGACAGCTGCTTATTTAGTTGGAAACCGCTCTGTAACTCCGCTACACATTTCAAGTTTCTCTCTTTATTTTTTACGCAGCCCGACTGAAGTATTTCCTTGTGGTTGGATACAAGGATGTTCTCTAAACTGCTTGTTTAAATAAGGAATCCTAACCCTGCTTCTTATTTCAGGACTTGTTGACCCATGTGCTATTAGTTGGCGTTAGGTCTTGTGAATTGAATCTCCCTAATCAAATCAAGACTTGTCAAAGCTTCTTTGAACGTCTAAATATTTACATTATTACATTCTGCGCTGAAATACAGTTTGTTTAGCCCCTTTTTCTTATTATTTATCATGACAAAAACATGCTGCAGTGACAGTGTCGTCCTTCTTATGAAAAGATTTATCGCAAAGATCTAAAGCACTTTGATTTTAAAATAAGAGCGTAACATGTCAGCTAAACATTGCAAAGATAAGTTGCAGAAAAGACCCATTAGAGGTCTGTGCAGGGACAGGGTTAAAGTGTCAAAGAGCTATTTATCTTCAGCGTTCTCTTAAAAAACCCATTTGACTTTTTTCTCAGGACATAAACGTGTCCCGAAGAGTCGACTTCAAATAACGAGCAGCGGGGAGACCACCTCTGCATGCACAGCTAATGGCCCTTTGATGGGCAGGAAGATAGCATGAATGCTATCTGCACCAGTATCCCGTGTGGGAACATGTATCGGATGGAGCGTTTGAGGCAGAGATAGTGGCACTTCACAGGCTGGGGGTAAAACTGGAGACATCAATAGCCCCTCTGGTTTTGTGGAAACGGGGAATTCCCTGAGAAGCGCTGCCAGAACCCCTCGCAGCATCTTCAGAGATAAGCATCCCTATCTGGAAGTCCGACATCGTGTGTGTGTCGGAGTGCTGCTCTGACATGATTATACGTATCATCAAACATCAAATCACTGTGTGCTTGTTTTTGCAACAGGGTGTGATCAGCGAGCTGAGGGTGGTGGGAGACCCCCGTGCTGCTGAGAGGCACTGTGAAGAGGATGAAGATGACTCGGATATGGTGAGTGACAGCGAATCACACTCTGGAGATAACTGACCGCATGTGTTTGAACTGTTGTGATTTGGCTGCAGGGGAAGAGAAACGCTTTAACAAACATCTACAGTGGTAACCGAGAGTTCCTTCCTGTGTACAGTATCATTAACTAACAAGGTTACAATAGTTTGGGATGTTACTGATTAATTTAACCACAAACAGTCTGGGTTAACAACCAGCTCATCCACTGTTTGTATTAAAAACATGTGAATACTGGACTCAGAGATGGTGACCACTCACTTGACGTATTGCTTCCAGGTTACACATCCTGATAGTGTAAAAAAAATAGAAGTTAAATGTAAAATTATTATTAGCCTCTATGGATTAATAATTCATTTTAAACATATTACAAATGAACTTTGCTTACAGTGGCATGTCTCCAGTCAACAGTTCATTGGGCTGCAGGGGAATTTTGGTTGCAATACCGCAGGTGACCACTGGGACAAATTAGTAGCAAGTCTGAGTGGCGGCCATAGCAGGGCTCTTGAGCGATGATCAGGATCGTTATCAGGCTTCTGCAGAGCTTGATGATGAGCTGATCATTTGAATCAGGTGTGTTGGAAGAGGGAAACATCTAAAACATGATGGATAAAGGCTATTGAGGACCAGAGTAGGAAATGGACTTAAACACCGTGACTGCACCTGCAGTTTCTTTGCCATATTTTTTGTTTTTTTGGAGCCAGATGTGACCATATTTGGATATGAAGGGAGGAGTGAGGAGGCGGGTCTGACTCTTGAATCCGAGGACACTGTCCAAGGTGTGTGAGACGGGTTCAACTGGTTAATGAGCCTCAAAAACTACCTGTAAATCAATCAAATTGCTTATTTTTTAGCCTAATATCACCCAAAAAAATGTTGACTTTAGCTATTGACATCCGAAAAATATATATACCAATTATTTCATGACTGAAAATGACCACTTTTGAATTGAAGTCAGTTAAAGCCACTGGAGATTTTTGAAGCCAACATATAGTGGCCATTTTTAGTACCTCCACATTGGCTTCACTTTTCAGACTGGGTGGCTACGTCCATCTTTTATTTACAGTCTCTGGTGGCGACACTGTGTCCAGCTCTGCTAACACATCCACGGCTGTATGTACCCGCTGCGAGGAAGCTGATCCAGGATGCTGTAAAAGTTTTGGCCAGCTCTGCTCTGCACTTTATTGGATGTGGAGATGTTTACTCCAGCTGAGCTTGTTATCTGAGATAGCATTAGCCAAGTACATCAAATAGTAATTATTCTAAATAAAAGCTGGTTTTGTTACAGACTTTGTAAAAACACAAGCAAAAGTGTAAACTATGCAGTAAAGCATGTTGGCCTGTTTTTTATTTTTCATCATCACAATACATGCAGCACAGTTTTTTTCTCTTTGTTAAAGATTGAGAAAGTGAACTTTATTTAACTGTGACATGCAGACAGTCAAGTGTTTTTACTCAAACTGCTTCTAGAAAATAATCATTTCAAACATTTCAACCACCTAAAACATTCATACTTTCACCTGGTGACATTACACAGGCAGATAAGTGTGATAACCTCTTTCACAGTTGTCATTTGAGTTGGCAGGATGAGTGGTCATTGCCTTGAAATGAGAGGCAACAAAGAATTGTGATACTGAACCCACCTCTGTTATTGTTGTAAACAGTCTGTGTGTGGGCTCAGTGAAAGTAGAGAAAAACATAATTTTCAGAAGTAGGAACAAATAGTTAAATTACGACAGAGATGTCCTAAAGCAACACGAGATATAAATTGTGCTGTGCTGTTGATTCAGTCCAGTATTTTACAGCCAGCCCTCAGTACTAATACCCAGTGTGTAACATAGTGTGAGCGCAGACCCTGACCACCCACACTCAAACACAGGTGCCTGACTGCAGCCCACCAGGAGCCTTCACTGTTATTTAGTAAAACACTCACAGCTGTTCCCCTCGCTCACTTTATTCTGTCCTCGCCGCCAGAATAAAGTCGAGGACTTCACCGCTCGTTGTCATCAAATCTTCAAATGTTGTTGGGATCAGATGGGAAAATCACAGGTTTCCCATTTCAGGATGCGCCTTTTGATCTCAGGTGATAAACTAACAGCTGTTTTCCTGTTCAGGCGACGCATTAAAGACACTGATATACGAAGAAAACCTGAATTTAATGAGAGTTTACTGTGTGAGACCTGTTTACTGTAAACAACAAACAAGTACACAGGAATTTGACTGAATGCTGTTGGTGCAGACAGACGGCAGTGATCGTTTAAAGACTTGAATTACACCCTAATTTAAGCTGGTAAAAGGATCATTGAGATAAAAATATTTGTTTCACAGGGGGATTAGCCAAGAAGGCGGGAAAAGGAAAAAGACACTGGTGACTAAAATAAGTGAGAAATCGAGGTTATGTTGTTAATTTGTAAATGTGTTTTCAATGATAACATTTCCCCAAGCGGCTGAATTTGTTTTCACTGACTTAAATGTCCACAGCTCTTGAACACATGTTTGTAATCGTCTGGATAAAACCAGGAGGAACACCATGTGAACTACAATCTGAAATATAAACTGTGATTGGTCTCTTCAGGCTTCGGGAGAAGGAAGCGGCTACAGGGAAACCAGACCCTCACAACCAAACATGGAGAAACACAAATGGACGGTAGGGAACTTCATTTGTGTATTATTGAACTTATTCACCCATTATGAAGGTTTATCTTCATCATTCAAGCTTGGATAAATTATTCATCGTTGACAATGGCAGTGGTCCCTACAGCTGGTTAGCTCCAGTCTTTTTCTCACTGAAAGTTTCCATCATTGAGCTTTCTGTAAAATTGTAGATCAAAGGTTGATAAGATATGGAGAAGATGAATGAATGAGGAACACTTTGAGGCTCCTAACAGCTGATTATTAACGACACGCTGTGGTCCTGCAAACCGAGTCTTCCCACTGTTAGATACACCGCTGATGTCTCAGGTTACTCAGTATAAGTGAGCGAACATTCATGCCTCGGGAAAGATTAAAAACTGCTGAGTTGATGTCTGGAAATTGAGCTGCTTCTGCCTTATACATTTGGGGACAAAGACTTTTTACATAAAGAGTTTCCTCTCGTCGGACTGGAGAGGAAACGACCTTGAAGAGGTAAAGGTCAGGGACTGAATCCAGGTTTAAACTATATTTTCCACGTAGAAAGAGATGAGCTTTTAATGTTGGCTTTTAATACAGTTATTATGGTTATTATAGTTAAGACGTAAACTGCAGGGGATTTAGCTGGTGTGAGGTCAGGTGTGTGCACAGTGGATTGAATCACTACCTGACCCACAGTGTCATTTCCACACATTTGCAATATTCAGTTCACTCACACTCATTCAATCAAGTTCTGTACGACACAACACGACAAGGTTTTAAAACGTTTCTTCCTAAACTGGTAATTATGTGCGTCCATACGAAGATGCTAAATCTGTAGTCAATATGCCAGGCCTGTAGGTGGCGCTGTAACACTGCCACAGAAACACACTAAAACAGAAGAAGACACGGAGCATGCGCATTAAACTCGTACAACCCGGAGCACGTGCATTAAACTCATGAGAGGTAAACACAACATGTACAACACACACATGTTGCAGTTTGAGAAGATTTTGCTGTAAAAGCCGAAACAAGTCCGGTAGCTGCTGCAGCATTAACGCGGCGCTGTACTCCGCCATTGTTACTGTCGGGGGTTGTGCATGCAGGCTGTGTCCAAACGCCGTCTCCGTGTGGACGCAAGGTAAAAAATAAAATAAGTTACTGTTTACACCGAAACCCGTCACCGCGTGGACGGGGCTACATCTGTTATCTTCCCGTGACTCTCCCCCCATCTCTCTGTTTGTCACCGTCTCCGTCTCTCACCTCTTCGTCTTCCTATCTCTGGTTTCTCTCACACTCACAACCAGATTCCTCAGACACCCACTCACCTCTTCCCACCCTGCACAGAGATAGCTGTGGAAATACACCTCCACCCGCCCCTCACCGCCGCCATGCGCTGTGCACGCACGCACTCCCACTCGCAATTACAGTGGAGACTTAGAAAAACCAGATGTCAATTTGGACTGATCCAAGTCAGAGGCCTCCCCCCGCCTCCAGGCTTTGTTATTCTGACTGGTTTCTCCATCAACTGTTGAGAGCAGAGAGCTGACAGAGGTGGAAACAGAGTCTGAGGAGGAGGCGGGCGGGGTCAGGTACCTCCAGTCGGAAGTCTCCTCATCATCGTCACCGGCTCCTCTGCTCTGCCTCGGTGCCATGCAGCTTTTACAAGGGGCTTTTTTTCTCCATCTGCTCAGTAGGCTCTTATTAGCATGTAACGTAATGTAACTGACAACAGCTGGCATCTAATGCCCACCTGCCAGTGTTTTCCATCTGATGATGATCTGTTCACGCAAAGTATAACCTAGACTCCGCACAATTGTCCGACCAGTGCAATTAAGGAGGCAAGTCTGGGCAGAGGCAGGTTAAAGAGGGAGAGTTGTATGAGTGAGACTTTCCATTTTGTCATCCTGGAATTCATGGTGATAGATGGCAGAGCTCAGTCAGTCATCCTTAACGGTGTCACCGCTGGATTCAAAGTGTCCCCTTCAGCATGAAGCCCGCAGAGGAAATGTTTCCAGAGCATAAATAGTCCAGAAAGTGATTGTTTCAGGTGGAGCACAGACACTGCTTTGTTCACAGATAGGGACCATCCCCTTAAGAAACAGCTACAGATTAGTAGAGAACTAAATGGTAAAGTTTATATTTCAGGGGGAACACAGTTCGCATTGATTTATTTACTGAGTAATGATTCGAGGAAGCAGAGAGAGATTAAAACGTGCACAAATCAGTGTGAGAAACGACCTAATGCTCAACTTGTAAATCTCACTGTGGTCCTGGAGAAATTTATTTTTTCATGGAAGAAATTAACGAGAAACTGGGAGACACGTTCGACTTTAAATCAAGTGAATCTCCACTGAATAACGTGCTCATTTTGACTGGAGTAATAAATGGCAAAATTTTCCCAAGTTGGACTCAAACTGAACCTTTATCGTTGCAGTTACGTCTTAATGAGGCGTAACAGTGTTTGGTCTCTGTTTAAATCACAAGAGCCAAAAGACCAACGGGAGTCAAAGTTCAGTTGCTTCATTTATTTTCTGAACTGTTTCTCAAAACCAGCCACAAAAATGTCCAAACTTCAAGAGGTTTCCAGCAGCGGAGACGGGATCTGTCCATTGCCGACAGAGCTGCATACCTGCTCGTAGATTCAGGGGGTTGTGTGGTTCAAATCCATCATCGCTCTGTTCTGAGGATATGAGCCTCCCACCCACCGTCCCCGGCTCCATGATGGATAGGTAAAGGAGTGAACAGGCAGGGCATTCTTCATCACATTAATTCATATATCAACTTAGCAGGGCCAATAATCATCCGGCCAAATTCTTTGCATAGTCAGTGCCACGCAGCACAGCAGGGAGAGGCTTTTCCTGCAGAAGGAAACTGGTTAATTATCAACGGTGGCATCGCTTTGGCTCCTCAGCTGCTCCCTCCTCCTTCCTCTGTTTCTTCATCCCACTCCCCTCCTGGATTCCACAGGTGACAATTCGAGGTGTGTCACTGGTGAATAATGAGCTGCAGAGGGGGATTATTGGCATTATTTTCTTTCTTTTTACCTAGAGGCAGTTTGGGGAGTGCAAGTAACTCCTCCTCCTCCTCCTGCTACCTCCATTATTTCTTGTTGCTGCTTTCTGTCCTGCTGTTGGTTTTAGTGACAGGAAACACTGACTTGTATTTAGTTTGCCCACAGAACTTACCCATTCAGTGAGTACACAGAGTAAATATGAACATAAAAAGTCCAATTACCCCTGATTTAATTGATTTTACACTGTAGGATAAATTTATTCAAACAAAAGCTGCAACAGATGGAGGAGATTTGGAAATTACTGTGTGAACTTGTTTGAAAAAATTTAAAATGACCTGTGATCCACTCTGATAAATTCAAATTTTTGCAGCAACAGATTAAGATTACGTCGATACGGTCTGCAATAAGTTAAACTGACTAAAATACTTTAGAGCCCCCTCTGCTGGAAGATAAGTGAAATTACTTTAAATGGCTTTTTGTTGCTCATAGAGAGACTACAGCCTACAGTTGGAGCAGGTTACCACAGCTTGAGTAGGAAGGTTTTAGCCCACAATCCAAACAAATACCTGAATTTTGAGTGAAAAGTTGCAGCTCTACAAACTGTCTTCAAACCAAAAACTAAATGATTCAAGATTCAACATATTTTTTCTTATTGTCACACCACTTAAGATTCAAGATAAAAACTTTTTATTTCCACAATATGTTAGAAGCAGCGTCAATTACTGTTTCTCTTTATGCAGTTGTGTTAAGACTTACAAATATACAAAAATCTGCATGTGCATTATAGTGTTATAAATAATAAAATGTGTTATGAACAGTATGTTACACATTTCTATGCTCTTTGTGATTTTGATGTTGCTGAGGTGTGTTTTCTTTTAGTGTTCCTGTTTCCTCATGTACACAATACAAGCAATCATCAGTTTGAAGAACTCTGATTTATTCTGTTGATGTGAAGGTGATATGTTGTGCTAGGTTATTTTTGCTTTGGCAGGATTTATTGAAACTGGATGGCAACTATTACAGAGAACAATGAATAAATTGTGTCATGGAAATTGAACATTTTCAAATATTTTGTTTTAAATTTTCAGTCCAAAGCTATTTCAACATGCAGGAGTTGCACAAGCAGCACAGGAGCAGTGTGGGTATCTGGCCTCTGTATTGTAATCAAACTCAATTATAGTCCTCTGGAATTCACTGTAATGACATTTTCGGTTACATCAACGTGTGAGACTGGAGGCTGTGTTCCCTGACAACCATAATAAGGTTCACTTAAAGAGGAGTTCTGCATAAAGGCCCAGCCGTGAGATCTCTGACAGCGATTAACACACATAAACTGCAATTACTGACAACAAAAGCAGTTTGCCAACAAAAGAAAGAAAACAGTTTTACTGGGTCTCTGACTTGCCATGAACATGTTGACTTGATTGTGTTTTAAAAAGGAAACAGAGAAGCTTTGGCTGCACAGTCTGTGAACATTAATGTGGAGGAGGGATGGTGAAACAGAACCATGAGTCATTCTGGTTTGGGTTTGTTTGAGATTGATGTTAACAAGGAGAACTTTTTCCCACACCACAGTATTGTTCTCAAGGTTCTTCAAGTTTGAGGTGGGGGATGGGAAGTGGATCTGAATCCATAAAATCTAGAGCAAGCTCATCACAGCTTTCAGTTAATGTCATCCTCTGGCCTTATTAAATATGTATCTGCTGCGTGATTATCTTCCTGCAGACACCACCTCCGTCTTCTCGGCCCATCCAGCAGCCACCGCTGACAAGGAAGGAGGAGATAACCATCGCCAGAGAGACGGGTGAGTTTAAACACTTCCACATAAGAAAGGACTTTATTTTAGTTCTATAATAAGAACAGGAGATCTCCAGTTTGATGCAAGCTGCTGTTCACCAAATGTCCATCTTTCATAAATGTGTAATTTTCCAACATCGAGAATAGATGTTTTGCTGCCACAAGCTGACACACGACTCCACTCACCTGTCGGCTATAAAGAGAAGTGTTTTATGACAGAGGTGTTGCTGAGTTCATTTTCCCTAAACATGCATAGCAGAGCGAGTCTGAGCTTGTTGTGAACCCTTTCGCTGACTAATGTCTCCATCTAGTGGACAACATGAATAATGCAACGTGGAGGCTGGAGGTTCTGTCAGGGCTTTGAAGCTGCCATGTAAATTATATTTTCTGCTCCAGTCATATTTTATTTATTTGTATATGCTGCACTTTTTCTTTTCTTTTTTTTTTTTTACCTAAGTTTGTCCCCATTTTATGAAGAGATTTAACACATATAACTAATATCTGAGAATGTGTCCTTTTTATGTTGCTGTGTTCTTATCTTTAATCTTCAAAAGGTATAAATGGAAACATTCAAGTTGAGCATTAATTAAAAAACAAGTTTACTTTAGATCCATCCTGTGGGAACATCAGACTGACACACCAGGCAAGGTTTTCTGGAAACTGATGTGGACATGAGTTGTGATTAAAGATCAGACTGTAGTCAGTTTTAAGCTGTTTTGATGGTAGTACCTGCACCTACAGTACAGTGAAAATAGTCAAGATTTAACTTGTAAAGTTTCGTTAAAACTCCATGTTGATGGGAGAAAAATGGGAATTCAGACAAAAGAAAGACACTGTTTCTGATGATGGTTTATAGGACGAGCAGTCATCCAACCGTGCACACACACTCACACTCACACATAAGGTCAAGCATGTCTCTGGACTGTGGCTAGAAGCCAAGTGAGATTCAAACCCAGAACCTCTGTGCTGTGACGCGACAGGGCTAACCACCGCAGTAGTATCCATGTAACTGAAAGTATCCTGGAGATTACATTTTTTTAACACCTGTCTTTTGTATTGTGTTCAGCAAGTGACTCGCAGCACTTTTCAGTTTCTGTGGAGTCCAGGCCCGGACTTCTTGGCTCATCAGGTGGGTCGAGGGGGCGGAGCTAAGAACACAAACGCATCCGAATCCGGTGTTCTTTGTATCGTCTGTGCTGATGTTCTGCTTCGCTTCATGTGTACACCTCACGCAGGACCTCACATGGATTTCAAAAGCACACAAGCACAGAAATCCATGAATATATCTACTTAATGCTTTTGAATTCACGCAGGGTGGCGGACATGTTTGTTTTGAAGCCAAAGGGGGTGGAAAATAAGGCTGTAATCTTCCTAAAAAAAAATAAAATAAAAGGAAGAAGCAAGAGAAAAGAGGACAGGAAACAGAAAAGAGGAGGAACAAGGAGGTCAAGTGTTGCATATCAGCTTTGGCTACTAAGGCTGTGATATGTAGCATTGGTTGATGTGTTGTTGCTGTGCATGCCAGCAGTGTTAGAAATAGGCAACCTCTACAGTCTCCAGTGAAAGTGAAACATTCAGTGTAAAGAGTTCGAGGTTGAACTGGGTCACACCACAATATAAATATCAGGTGCATGCAGGTGTGGGGAAGGTGTGTTACCAGCTCGTAACCTTCACCTGTAAATTACAGCAGTGGACTCTGGTTCTTGCTCCATCAAGAAAGACGTCTGCTTTTGTTTTTTCTTCTTTCAGGAGCAGCAAATGTCCTGTTTGTTGTTTGGGATGTGGGATACAATCGTTAATCATTTCTGAGAGGCCTTTTCATGAGGATATTAATGAGTGTGACTTTTTTTCCCAGGGCCAGGTGGGGCTAAGGGAGAGAAGGGCGACAGAGGAGACAGAGGAGACAAAGGAGACAGGGGTCCAATTGGGCCGAAGGGAGATGCAGGTGGTTTCAGCTCACGAGGAGGAGCCCGTGGAGAGAAGGTCTGGACCTTTTTTATTTTTAAATTCTGCTTTGGAAGTTACCAAAATACTGTGTTGTGTTCAGATCCACTGGTGCTGCCTGAAAGTGTTTCTTTTGAAACTAAAGCGTCTCTTGAAGGTTGCAATAATGGACATTAAGCAATTAAGTCAGTGAAAAAACAGAAGTGGTAGTGACTCTTGAAGCTTGGTGAAATATCTCAAATGAACACTAGAGGGAGCTGCAGGTCCTA
>OOFC01050447.1:6105-18685 GCA_900323345.1 Pseudochromis fuscus | reverse complement strand
TGGTGGCATCAGTTAGGTGATGGAGTGTAAGGTCAGGTAGCAGCAGGTAGACACAAGCTAGGACAGGTGGGAGTGTTCTGATTTATAATGACCACGCTGGACGTTACAGTCGAACTCACATAGTTTTTCCAATAACATGACATTGTGTATGACATCAACTGGGCAGACCAACTGAGGAAGCATGTACCAGAAGTAAAAAGACCCACTGCAGAAATCTGTGAACCAGGGAAAAATCTGCGATATATACCGTATTTTCTGGACTATTGAGCACACCTGTCTATAAGCCGCTGTTGAATTTATTCGAACAGTTTCATGTGGTCCACTCTGACCGGGTCTGATGTGACGAGGCTAAATGTATCGGCAGCACGGAGCTTGCTAGCTTGAAAAACGCTAACGAGCTTTCAACCTACATGGGCCAGTTCAAAGCGTCGGAAAAAAGTAGCCGCTTATAGTCCGGAAAATACGGTAATTTAGAAATGCATTTGCAGTTGTAAACAGGAATTTATCAGTTTTATTTAATATTAAAAAAAAAATCTATCTTATTAAAATTGTGAATTTATTTTAGCTATTTTCTTAAACTAACTATATAAATAAACTATAAATATGTTCTTAAAATAAAAATAATGACATGAAAATAAAATGTAGATGTGATGGTCATTCACAGGTTTTTCCATACGATTTTATAACTATCGTTCTGTAATTTTATTAATATTTTTGTAAAATAAACACATAAAATTGCTGATTATTCTATATAATTATTCCTTCATTAATTCCACATTAATAATGAGTGAGTGTGTTGGGGTTTCGGTGCTAGTTTAAGAGCCCTCAGTCTGGAGGTCACCCTGTCTGACAGCTACATTTCCCACCATCTCCCTCTCTACACGTCCTCTGGGAGTATACATTATCATGTGGGTGTGAGCGACGAAAACGCCATCTGAGCGCTTCAAGATTTAAGGCTTCACTTTGGTCATTGCTGCTCTTTGAGGACACTGTGACATAATTTCATCCAGCTGTTCCTCAGCCGGAGAGGCCTGCCGCGGTCTCCCTGCTCAGCGTGTCAGAAATAGCCTCCAGCGGCACTTCCTTCAACCCGCCCGAATTAAAGACGAGCCGCAGCGCCGACGAGCACCAGAGAGGCAGGATGCGCCCCGATCTCGACGAAATGGGATGATTAAAGCTCTCAGAAAGCCACGCTTCGTCCCCTAGTTTTAGTCAATTTATGACAGCACTCATTACCGTCGCTGCGATGGCGCTTTGTCCCAGACCAAATTAGCAGTCCTACATCATACCGCCTGTTTATACATTCAAACCGCACAGACTGGGCTGTAAATGTATATCATGAGAGGCAGACTCCTTCCAGAAACATGCGACAGCGCCGGTCCTTACATCCGTGCGCCTACTCGCTTTGAGAGCATCCGTGAGATTGCAGAGATTTTTCCTAGATTCCCTGTCAGCTCTGAAACTCCCTCTGCTTTCATCCCGTGCTACCAGCGAGCCCCTCCGAGCCTATTGTGAGTTTTCACGGGAGGAATATGAAGCTGGCAGGTACTGAGCGAGCCTGATTGGTGTCTTGAATCATTAAGAATGGGCCGCGGCGCCGGTGTCTGCGTGTCTGACATTTCAGAACGACGTGAAGCCCGGCCTGTCACACAGATAACGTCCCTTGGGGCGAGGTTGCGAGCAAAACGCCAACTTTATTTATTTATTTTCTCGTTAATCCCGTGCAGTCAAGGTGGCAGCTGCGTGCGGAGATTGTCATGTTTGCGCTATCTCTGTAGCCTCCTTTCTTTTGCTATCACAATGCTGCACCTTGTATCAGGAGTGCAGCCGTTTCTGGGAGGCATTTGTATTCTCTCGCCGGCGCCCAACTTTTTTTTGATGTAAGTAAGTGCGGTAATGTATGCAAGTGCAGTATTGTAAAGCCTCATGGAGTAAAATCCTCTTTGCTGCCTCCCAGCTGGGAGCTCAGGGTTCAGGGTTGAACATAATTGAGGAGAAACAGGACTTGCCGGCCAGTTAGCGGTGGACTCCAGAGTAATAGCTCATGCAGTCTCCTCTAAAAGTAGAATACTCCTTGTTTATGGTTGTGGAGTCGCAGTTTTAAAATTCCAATGAGGCTCCATGCAGCTCTGTCTGTATCAGGCTGGATGATTTAAGCGCATCCAGGGAGCGGGAGGACTGCTGCTGCCGTCGCTGCCGCCTTCACAGAGCCGCTGGAGTGTGCAGCAGGGGGCCGGTGTCAAGTACGCTTGATCTTCAAGCCTCTTCTCCGGCCTTTGTGAGGGTGCAGCCTTCAAAGGCTGATGTCATTACAAAATCATTCACTCACAGCTTTTGATCCATAATTTCACTCATGGAGTATAATCACGACAGACTTTTTCCAAGGACTCTTTCACTTTAATAGAATTACTTTTTTATTCTGTAATGACGGCATCTAAATCTTTTTCTTGTCATTTCCTGATTCAATATAATTCAATTTAAGGGTATGAAATGCACATCTGGAAAGTGGCCACAATACCGAATGTACAGCTAAAATCTGATTATCTGATAAGTGTCTGAATACTAATCTTGACTGTACGATTTACAGTCAGTGAGTATTCGAATGGTCCAGACAGTTTTGGAAAGGAAAGCGGAGATTAATGGGCCTCAACGTTGGCAAGAGCTGTGCAGAAATGGATATTGGCTTAGAAAGGCTGACTTTATTAATTAAGGATATGGATTGTGGGAACTTTATTGGTAATGCATTTTCTCATCTTTACTTGTATGTGTGCGTTCAGTGGACATTACAGTAACTGCACTTTCAGGGACTTTATCCTGTTGTGGGTTGTGGACAACAATACCCGGTCACGCTCACACCTACGAGAAGAATTTCGATTGGCCAATTAACCAAACGGGCTTGTGTTTGGACTGTGGGAGGAAACCAGAGTCTTCCTGGAGGAAACCCACACAGATGCAGGGAGAGTCCACAGCTCAGGGTCCACCAGGATGCTATAGGACCTGAGTGTTACCAAAAACAGCAATCCCAGTAGCATATAATATTTTGCTGATGGTGCATCCTCACAGCAGGACTTTCACTTGTAATGGATTTTTTTTTTTTTTTACAGTGTGGTATTGCTTCTTTTATTTAGGAGAAGAAAATGAAATCCTTCTCCATCGCTGCCCATGACAAAGACTTGCAGGTTAGCTAAGTGCAGCACTATCCTGACCTTTCTTGTTCTACCCGACCACACAATGGTCATGCATACACTCAGCTCCCACAACATGCATCTATACATGTACAGTGTGACAGAGATGTCAGTGCTGCTGCATTTACTCCAAACTGAACTTTTGCATTCACACATTCATTATTTATGAGCATTCCTTGTTTTTTCCAGCATATGGCGCTCCGCCGGGACTCCTCTTCCCATATGCCACGGGGCCCAGGAGGACATGCAGTTTAACAGTTAACATCACTGCACTCTTGTAGGCGATGGAGTATCACTCAATCACCCACAAACCGAGCATGAATGGACATGCTCTGCCAGAAGAGTTCATCATTATGTGGAATATTACTCATTAAAGACACGGTGAGACAGAAGACGGAGCATAATGTAAGGTGATGTATTTCTGTGTAGAGATGGATTTGTGATGAAAGTAGTAGCAATGAATAATTAAAAGATGTGATGTGATGTCAAAAGTAGGCGGGGCTTAGTGGATACAGCACAGACATAGACATTATGTAGAAATGGGAGCAGCGTGCAAAAAAAAAGTGCAAAAAAAAAAGTGCAATATCACCGACGACCACTAGATGCTGGCTCCAAAACTTGAATTAAAAAGTCCTAATTTTCAGTCATAATATTCTCAGTCAATAAATCTGTCATTCTGATGTCATCAATAGAAGGAGATGTAGGGGTGTGGTCAGTTTGATTGACAGGTCTGGTTCCCAATGATTTACAGATGGTTTGAAGGATTATCACTGGTTAAGTTGAGTCATAGTAGTGTCCTCGGGTTCAAGGGTCAGACCCGCCTCCTCACTCCTCCCTTCATATCCAAATATGGTCACGTCTGGCTCCACAAAAGCAACATGGCAACGTTCAAAATGCCACAAACCTACAGGTGACCATTCAACACACAGTATATTCCAATTAGCTTACTTTTCTTAAAGGTTTATAGGAAAAATTGTGCTAACATGAATTTTTTTGTGTCAGATCACACAGTAAAATAATTTTTTTTGAGCACTAATTGTAAATTTTATGAACTAGAAAAATGAAAAATGTCAGCAACATAAAATATCAGTATTAAAAATCTTACTTCAATGACCTAAGCAAATCTAAACTAAATTATTATCAAAAATAAATAAATAAATAAATACATAGCTGTTGAGCTGACATGGGATGTGTGTTTTTTTGTTGTGAACCTTTCCCACAGATTGAGTCCTGAGTTGTGGGAGGGCGACACCAAAGTTTTACTTTAGCGCAAACTGAGATTTAAAGTGTTCATCCATCCTTTTGAAACTTTTCTTTCTTTCTTTATAATTGCTGATTAATGTATTTGAAAAGAGCATTTTTGCATAGTATTGTTAATAACTGTGCAACAATCCATCTTGAAACAACACTGTAATATGCAGAAAAAGCAACAAGATTCAGCCAATAATTTGATCCAGTTTATGTATATTGTACATTATGTAAATATATACAATAATAAAAAAACATTTGATGAGATACTGCATGTAGGTGGCTTATTAAGATGTAAGATTAGATCAGATACAGGCGTCTAATTTGATATATTTGAAGTGAAATTAGATTACTGGTGTGTAAACGACAGGCCACAGTGTAAGCATTATCATTTATTGTGATTTTTATTTTCATGAGGACAGTCTGTATAAGACACAAGCACTTCCCTCCTAACACAGAAGGTTTTTATAGAGTTTTTCCTGCACTGTTTCACTGGATTTCGAGCACTGACTGTGGTAAAGAGGTGTGAGTTTCTGAGAGCAATAAACGTGGTATGAGTGGAGATAATGAGAAGATAAGAAGTTGATTTATGAAGTTTTAAATTTGTTATTTCTAAGCGCTTCCATTTATACTTCCCCGCTCTGTCTGTATCTTTCAATCACGCTGAATGTAGTGAGCGAACACATTTATCATTACAATTTAATTCTGCGTTTCATTGTGGTCTGTGCAGCTCGGCTGTATCACTGACGGGGTCCATCTCTCACGCTAAAATAACCGAATTACCGACATGGCGAAGAGGAGACTATGGATTCCACCATTATTGCCATGGCAACATGAGCTGGGAGTGCGAGCTGCCGGTTTGATATTGCACTCTGAGCTCCAGCTCACTCTTGTTAAGAGGATGGGAGTTCAGACCATTGTGTGTTCTGGAAAATGGAGAGGGAGGTAAAAGCATTGCTTCTTATTGTGTGCAGGCCTGCAGGAGATATAATCTGAACTATCACAGGTGGCACGCTTTTCTAAATAAGCTGATCCCAACAATGAATAAAAGGCTGTCAGAGTTTTTTTTTTCAAAGGCACAACGTTGGATATTAGCCCCAACAGCCTGCACTGGGATTGTTTCTCACACACATGAAATTAAAACCAAAAAGAGGAAAAATAATGAAAAGCACAGGGAAGGTGACTCTGACAGCACCAAAGAGATAAATAAAGAAAAGGATTGAGGTATGTTTTCATGTTTCTGGTTGGTACTGATGGCAGAGTGGGGGGTTCTGCTTTTAACTATGTTGTTTATTACAAATGGAAATCATGCATCAGCCTCAAAAACTGCTTCTTTGGCAAGAACAGGAAGCTCAGCCTCAACCACGCTCACACAAGGAGTCTGCATAAGGTCACAATAAACAATTCAATAAACAAGCTTTTCAGATCTATTATTGTTGCAGCTGTAAATGTGGATCCTGAGTGTCCACTCATTGATTCCTACTGTGGTTCTTGGAAATCGACATGTTTTTGTGCTGCAGTCAGGGATTTTCAAGGCTAATCTGCGTAGCTTCAGGCGACTACTGCTTCTCAGAGGAGGCAGAAATTTTCCGATGATTTTTTTTAAAATCACAAATCAGAACAGATTTTTGCAAAATCTACGTAATAAAGTATCAAACATAAATAACGTAAGAATGACCTTCGTGATTGAACATTACATATCATCTAACTGAAGATAATATATGCAGTATTAGTACTGCAGTAATATGTAAGTAGTACTTTGCTTAGTGCATAATACTTTAAAAGCTCATTGTTTGTGTTGTGTGTAAATTCTTCATCTGAATAAATAGAAAAGTACAAATTTTAAGTGTTCTTGCTACAACGTGTGGTTCATAGTCGTATCTGCTGTATGTGTCAAAGTGTTGAATAAATGGGAATTTAAAAGTATCACTTTGAGATAGTTTTTGCAGACATGAAGTTATGAATAATTTACAAAGCGTTTATTAAGCCAAATGTTATGGAAGTGTGAAAAATAAGAAACAAAATATAAAAATATAATGAAAATAGTAAAAAAAAAAAAAAAGGTAAAACCAAATACATAACACACAAATATAAGTTTATATAAGTACACAAACAAGTCTGCACTCATTCACCCACCAATAGGAACAGAGCAGGTTCAGTGCCTTGCTCAAGAACCAAGCCATGGGAGAGATGTGCCAGCGACTAAACTCCCAACCTGAAGCAACAGTTTGACATTTCAGGAAATCAGAGTTTGTTCAGTAAATACAGAAACAAAGCCATGTGGGTTTTGCCTCTATCTGTGTGTTGTATTTGTTTTATTACTTTGTTGTTGTTTGCTATTAAAATTTAAACCAAACGAGAATCTTCATTTAAACAGATTTCACCATCACCCAGCAGCTAATTTTGGTTATCTCAGTCCAGATTGTCCCGGTGGGTTTAAATACAATTTGTGAGTGAAGGAGCTGTGGACAATGATTTCATTTACACAGAACAATGTGTCTCTTCTAGATGTCTTCCAGTGATGCTGCAGAAACTCTCCAGTGGTGATGGGTGGCGGGGAGGAGGGGGAGGAGGAAGAGGGGGGAGTGGGTGCGAGATATTCATCTAACACCCGCTGGAAGCTGCATGGCGACATCGACTGACTGAGTGGCACAGGAGGACTCATTGTACATACAAATGATGCATGAATTGCAACACAAAGTGGGAGCTACTTAAAGTGAGGGCTGAACAATTTGATTTGATTGAACTGAGTCACAGACAACCCTAAACAGCTATTTAAAGAGGGATTGCATTCACAGGAATTGGATTAGTTCGGGGTCTCGCTGGAAACAAGAGACACCTCTCAGCACAAGACACACGCTGACATTGAGATTGATGCCTTCGCTGACATAAATACTTCAAAAAAAACCCTTTCCCACCAACAGCCCATTCCTTGTATAATGAATTAAAATCCAATTACAAGTGCTCATTACCGTAAACAAACAGCACATTAGCATCATATATGCAAATGAGCGAGTATCATATTACTCAGTGTGATGAATCACTGTGCATTAAGATGAGAGGGACCCGGTGATGTGTCTGTAACAGCCTCGCTTTGTGTTCAGGTTGAATGTGTGGAGCCGGCACAGTTATTTGGAGCAAATAGTGTGTCTGAGAACAGTTATTTGCAGCAAATATAATACCCATTAAAGATTCATTAGTAAACCAATGTACCAGACACATTCTTTTCATCCTTGTTGGCTCACTGGAAAATACCAGCTCGCACACAACAATGACTCAGGAATGTGTTGTGGTTTTTCCTTTGCTTCCGCGCAATTAAGACCGAACTGGTACGTGCTGTAAACCGGGGAGATTTAAAAAAAAAAAAGTCACTTCAAAGGAGAGTTGTCAAAGAGAAGCTGATAGATCTGCAGGAGGAGGCTGCAATTCAAAGTCATACTGAAGCAATGTCACACACACCATGTTATTTAGGTGGCAATTTGCTGTTTTTTTCCTTGTGTTTGTGATGGATTTGACGGCGTCAGTGACAACGTGCACATGGAGAATCTCAGTACAATGCTATGATGCTCATGAGTTGCTTCTTTATGCTCAGGAGATGAAATACAAATAACATATTTATTAAGTTGTGTCGGGCTAAATTGCACAAAGGTTTAAAAAGTTGTTTCATGGAGGTTGTTAAAGCAACTTTGAGAACAACTAAGTCTACAGTAGCATCTCAGCACCACCACTGAAGCCTTCATTTACCGTATTTTCTGGATTATAAGTCACTTTTTTCATAGTTTGCCTGCGACTTATACTCAGGGACGACTTTTATATATTAAACTATATAATTTCACATGTTTTCAATGTTATTTCACACTGACTGACACGACCAAGGAGTAAACATTATGATGTTGAGTGTGACGACAGCCATGCAGAAGAGGAAGTGGTGTCTCAGCTTCCTCCAGTCTTGGTGGAGTTGTTCAGAAGTGACACAGAGGATGAAGAAATCAGTGGATTTAGTGATTTGGAGTGAGATCGAGAGTTTGGTAAACTTGCTGAACTTTATTTATTTTCCTCCTATTCATCCTCCCTGTTATGTTCTTTATGCTATAGTGTATCTGAATAACTGTTAATATGTTACATAGTGCTGTCAAGCGATTCAAATTTTTAATCAGATTAATCACAGGGTTGCTGTGGATTAATTTCGATTAATCACGATTAAATGTCATTACTTTTAAATCTATATTAATCGCATTTCATTTTACATGAGGATGGTTTATCTCAAGCTGGGTGATGCGTTAGCCGAAGTGCTAGCAGTGTGTACTAATGTATGCTTCGTGTTAATGTGGTATTTTAAGCTGAAAGAGCTTCAGTGAAAAGAAAACTTCTTCCTGCAGAGCGTCAGTCGACTATTCTGTCTTGATTTTTTTATACTCAGAGTTCCTATGGAGAGGACCAACGCGGTGTTTAGCATCTTCCATTTTTATTAGTTGGTTCTGCTTCCTGTCACCACAGGATTAACTTCCTGTTTGTGCAGGTGTGACGACAACTCCACTTGGACAAACTGCCTGAAATATGTTGCCAGAGAAGTTCACATTCATTCTACGCTGCGGATGGATTCATTGCGTTAAAATGATCAATTGGATTAATCATGATGATGGATTAATCCACATTAATGCATTAATGTGGACAGCCCTAATGTTACGCTAACATACCAGACACTTAATCAGTTTGTTGTTTATGCTATAGTGTAGCTGAATAACCATTAATGTGTTATGTTAACATACCGTACACCCATTCACCTTGTTGTTCTTTATTCCAATGTTATTATAATGAGCTTTCAAGATGAAATGTCTGTTCTTGGTCTTGGATTTGTAAAATAAATTTCCCCAAAAATGCGACTTATTGTCCGAAAAATACGGTATTTAAGCTGTAAAAAGACCTGCTTGTGTTAGAGGCAGGATTTTATTTCTATTTTCCTCAGTTTGAGTTGAATTAGTCATAATTTAGTCTGAAGTCTTGTTTTGATGAGGAGGCGGATGTGAGACTATGAGGTTCACTGGTGAATGAGCCTCTAAACGACCTGGACATCACAAGACCAGACCTGTCAATCAAACTAACCACGCCCCTCAATATTGCTCCTTTTGAAGCCTCTTTGAAGAGTTGACTTTAGTTAATGACATCAGAAATAAAATGAGGTTGTTTTTTTTTAACTGAAGTTCATTGGAGCCAGAGTTTTTTTTAGCCAGCACCTAGTGGCCATGTGTGGCATTGCGCTTTGCTGCACTTCAAAGAGAGAAGTTGTAGATTGGGATTTTTCGATCCATCAAATAGATTTTTTTTTTTTTTTATATATTTCTGTTGGTAGGTGCAAACTTTGACAATATGGTTGTGCTGCAAGAAAAGTCAAGGGATAAGAGAGGTCGCTGGGATTTATCTTCTGCACAGCATAAAAATCTGTAACAGGTTTAGTACCGGGAAGCAATACATCAGTTACATGGCAATTAAGACATTTCAATAAAAAGCTTAAAGGTCAGGCTCATGGTGGAAACAGAGGAAACTTCAAGGTATAACCAAAGTCAATATCCTGTAAAAAAGGTAAAACTAAAACTCTCTTTTTCTAATCCTGAATTCAAATATCATCCCAGACATGATATCATTGTACATGGTCATTTCTTCTGGACATGTTTCAGCACAATGAGTTTAACATGGATAGAAAGCTGCTGGTTTTATTCTACTCTGTTGCTGCACTCGCCTGAAGGGAGGGAAGGTGCCTTTTCATTTTACGTCAGTGTCAAAGTGCATTGACTGAAACACATTATCCTCCATCACAGTGTATTTGCAGGACAATGGCTGGACCTAAAGGGCCCCCATTTTAACAGTGCTGCATGTCAGGGCTATTTCAGAGAAAGTGGTATTTTTCTTTGGTGGGCAGATAGAATTTCTCCTCGGTGACTCAGAACCATTTGGATGTCAAGAATTTTCAGATTTACTCAAACTGTTTCTCTCTTGATGTGTTTACCTTCGATGCATTTTCTCCTCGTGTGATAAAACACAGATGCAACAGATTTGCAGTGATGGATGAAGCTGTGCTGCAGTCTGGGCAACGTGGACGTCCAGGACAGGTCCACAATGACTTTGTTACAGGAGGTCCATAAACAGACCTGTAAAATACCTGCCAACAATGCTGCTGCTGCTGCATGTTTTTCCCATGATGGAAATCTCCCCGGCGCACCAGCCTCCACGCGCATTAGTATTCATGAAATCGCAGTATTTTTGCATGCAATATAGCAAACATTAGTGCTCTGTTGGCTCTAATGTTGTTATGATAAGGTGATATGCATTTTCAAGATGTGCTCCATTCAGCAGGTCTGTACAGCATTTCTATCATGTCTGCACAGTTTATTATTATTTTATTTTTGCACATATAGGAGCAGATTTACACAGCCAAATCTTTCATTTATTTATCATCCTTTACATATTTGGTTTTTATGTAGATTAGTGTGTACATGTGGTGTAAATTGTGCAGCAAAAGGGCAGTCAGAAATGCATATTTTGAAATAAAAAGTACTCCCAAAGGAAGAAAAAGAAAGAAAAATATGTCTGTGCTACATGTAAACCAGGTCAGTTACCTTGGTGACTTGCATTGGATTGAAAGTCCATTCAAACAAAGGAAGTAAAAACACAGTCCAGGCACATCCAGGCACACATGATGCAAAAGCTGCAGATCAAGCAGGAACACTAACGCTGATCAGTCTCCTCATATTATTGGTTTATTGATGGATCACACGTTTCCCCTCCAGGTGACCAATACCATCAAGCTGTGTCCATACAAGTGTTTTATATTAGTGGGCTCATTCTCGCCTGCTGTGCACCTCCCTCCAGCACCTCTGCTCCTCCTCATGTTACTGAAGCTTTAGCCTTATCTTCCTCCTAAGCTCATGTTCATGTATATTTCTGTATCTTTTACCAGTTGTTAAGAGTTTGGGGGATTAAGCTCTCTCTGCAAAATCCTTGTTACTGCTCAGATTCATTAAGAGCTCCCTCAAACAGCAGACCCCTTCCTGCCAAGTCTAACTGTGCAACCATTTGCAATAAATAATTATTTCTTTGAAGCAACTATACCTGCTCCTAATTATTCCAGGTGGTTTGTATTCAGTTGTAGAGACTGTGCATCTATTAGTACAGAGAATATTGTCTGTTTTGTGGCTGATCTTGTCTTTCCCTTGTAAATACATGGCTATCAGGATTAGATCTGAATTATAGAAGAGAGGAAAACAACTTATAAAATTAACTGGAGGTTTTATAAACAATATTTCTCATTTAAAAATCAAATAATTCTCCCGGGCTAACTGTAATGTTAGAGGGATGGTAGTACTCAGAGACTGTGTATAGAAATCAAAAACTGTGAAAGAAAGTGCAATACTCCCAATGGCCACTAGATGCTGGTTCCAACTGACTTCAATTCAACAACAGTCATTTTCAATCCTGTAATACTCAGGCAATAAATTTTTTTCTACAATTCATTCTGATGTCAAAGTCAACTCTTCTTCTCTGGTCCATCTGAAAGTCATTTCATCATTTAGCAGATATTAGGCTTCAAAATCTAGGTTAGCATTACCAATCCCACTGTGAACCAACAGCTTATTATGTAGCTTTAAGACAAGACACGACAAGACACGACACGACACGACACGACAAGAAACGACACGACACGACACGACAAGACAAGACAAGAAACGACACGACACGACACGACAAGACAAGACAAGAAACGACATGACACGACACGACAACACAAGACAAGAAACGACATGACACGACACGACAAGACAAGACAAGAAACGACATGACACGACACGACAAGACACGACAAGTCAAGACAAGACAAGACAAGACAAGACAAGACAAGTCAAGACAAGACAAGACAAGACAAGACAAGACAAGACAAAGTCAAGAAGACAAGACAAGACAAGACAAGTCAAGACAAGACAAGACAAGACAAGACAAGACAAGACAAGATAAGATAATCCTTTCTACATCCTCACCACAAGAGGTGAATTTATGTATTTGTACTACTCTCTAAAAAAAATAAACTAAGTAGCTATTAGCCATCCAGTCCTCAACCAGACTATAGTTTAAACACGTTAGGGGATAAACTTTAA
>OOFC01050446.1:26890-81543 GCA_900323345.1 Pseudochromis fuscus | reverse complement strand
TATTTTAGATTGTGGAATGTGTGCATGTTTGTTTTATCATGTTGTTTGTTTGCTACTGTGGAGGCATGTTGGGTGCAGCGCACGAGTTTGAAACAAATTTCCCTATGGGGACAATAAAGTATATTGTATTGTATCATATGTCTGAGTGGAGTCCCTCATGGTTCACCTATCGGACCTCCATATTTCTGTTATGAAAGATTCCTACTGGGAAACATGATTTATTCCAATAGGTAAACAGCTGGACACAAACTAGTTTTCCACAGTTAAAAACAAGATTTGATCTGGGTCTATATAACATGTAACCTTTACCTTCTCACACAGTAGAAATCAAATCAGTACATGAGAAGGATGCACTCTGTTTTTGATAAATATTTATAATATTTAATTTCTCTCTGTCCTAGTGCCCAGCGTTTGGCCATCTTGTCCCAGAAGCTGGAGTTCCTGTCCAGACATTCCTGTGTCAATCAGAGTCAACTGGAAGAGCTGGTCAAGGTGAGACAGATTTCACAAGAAATTCATATATAACCATTACACATAAACCACGTTCTGCTTTTACTGTATCGCTGCAGTGGTTTCAGCACCATGGACAGCTCCCTGCATGACCACAAAGAAGCTAAGCCACAGGAAGTTTGTTTTGTTGTTTGTCCTCCTCTGAACCAGGAGGCTCTTTTGGGACTTTATCATTCACCACCACCAGATTGCATTAATCCAGTCACTTTATTGCTTTAAAGCTTCACATTTTTTCCTCTCCACTGACATCTTTAATTCAGTAGACAGACAAACACACAGCCACCTTCCTGCACCAAGAAAGTAATGTTATTTACAGCAGTTAGAAGGTAACACAAGAGATGCTTTTCAACTGGAATTTGAAAGAGTGTTATTGTAACTTTCTGAAAACTTGATGTTTCTCTCTCTCTGATCTCTCTCTCTCTCTCTGATCTCTCCTTTTCAGCAAGTTGTGTCAGCTATCCGTTCAGGAGTAAACCCTGCAGGAACACTGACCAACCACAGCAGCCTGTGGGACCTGAGCTCTGCCTTCTTTTTTGCTGGGACTGTCATCACAACCATTGGTAGGACACACACACACACACACACACACACACACACACACACACACACAAATGCAAAAAACACACTATAGTTGTTTTGGTGTCTATGAATGTGTGTTTGATGGATCATCCTCAGTGTGTATTACATTAAGATTCAAATCATTTAAATGCTCTTTCATGTATCTTTGTCCTGCACTTTTCTTGACTTTTCTCCTTTAATTATTTTTTGGGTGCTTCCTATTTTCAGTTCTCTCTGTCATTACTGATTAGTTGCACTGTCTCTGTTGTTGTCTTTTTGTTTGATCTTCAATTTTCACCTTGATTACAAGATGTTGTCTTGGAGCACCGAGTGTGATGCAGTGATGATAAATGCAGCGGTAGAGATGAGCACGACCCCATCACACTTAAATGTGACAGCTCTACTAGTGAGAACAGTATGATTATTTCAAAATGCGGTTACCTTATTTTTCTGTGTAATTAACACATCTTTCACATGCAACAATTGATGAAGTCAGAACATACTGTTTTTAGTTTTGGTCTGGAGAAAAACATGCAAGACTTGCATATTTGAAATAAACAACTGTACATGTGTGTACACTTATGCCTCCCAGATATTGTGGGATGTATTATATGTGATGTACAGACTGTGACACGGGGGTTTTGACACCATTAGGCCAGAGACCAGGTGACAGAGGAGAAAATGTTCCTCGCTCCACTGTTGTAGTTTTCATGTAACAGCCGCCATCATCCAGATCACTGGCGATGTGTTTACATTCTCAGTTTGTATCTGTCCTCTCCAGGTTTTGGGAACACGTCTCCTCACACTGAAGGTGGAAGAATTTTCTGCATCGTCTATGCGTTGCTGGGCATCCCTCTGTTTGGCTTCCTTTTGGCGGGTGTAGGAGATCAGCTCGGGACCATATTTGGCAAGGTCATCACCAAAGTGGAGAAAACGTTTATGGTGAGTCTGGAGTAATGCATGTAAACACAAATACAGGTGGTATCTCAACTGAACCTTACCAAACACAACAAATACTGCATGTTTTAGTCATAGTAGTACTGCACTGTCTCTTCAGTGAATGTGCAACAACTTGTTATAATTGAAAAGCAGCACAGGCAGATACTCCTGGCAGGGTGGGAGGGGGTCAAAGGCCCTTGCAGTGCCAGGCTAGACCCTAGATCAGGGGTGTCAGGTTCATTTAGTTCAGTGGCCACATACAGCCCAATTTGATCTCAAGTGGGTGGGACCAGTAAAATAACAACATAATAAACTATACATAACAACAACTCCAAATTTTTTCCTTTGCTTTAGTGCAAAGAAATAGATGATGAACGTATGTACATTTACTAAACAATCCTTTTACAAAACATTTTCTAAACTTGAAAGTTCTTAAGAAAAATAAATGCAACTTCAGCCGTATTATACCTCAGTTTATCATTTACACATGTGTATTACAACCTACAGATCATAGTGGATCTACAAAGGCACAAAACATTTAGTCACAGGTGGAAAATATAGTATTTTACTTTGTAATTTAAACAGCTTGTCAAGTAGTAATCCTGAACCACCTGAACTGACTCACTACACCATACAAGCTAAGTTGGAGCTATTAATCAAGAAATGTATCCACCCTGTCTTGCAATGTATAAAATGTTTACATAAAAAAAGTACATCAAACTTATAGCATATAGCAGTTAATGTCTCCTATGTCATTTTCACACTTAAACACTTGTAAATTTGCCCGTGGGCCAGTTTTGGTCCATAGGCAATATGTTTAACACTCCTGCCCGAACTTTTGCATCATGAATATTTTTGGGCTTGTGTTCATTTAAACAGTAAAAACTAAATAAGAAAGTAAATAAGAAACTCGTGCTGCCTCAGAACCAATGTCTTATTGGTCACTGAAGGTTTGATTTAGGTTGACTCCAGAACTGTTAAACTCAGACTGAGTGTATACATGTCTAAATGATGGTAGTTGAAGGATTTATTTGTCAGGCTGTCGTGCTCCTCTCAGTAAAGACAGTGTTTCTCAGATGTGGCTGAGAATGAGACTCCCACATGTTGCAGTGAGCCTGCAGGTCCCAGACAAGAGCAACAATGCTAACTCAATTTGTGATCAGGTTTTCAAAGTTTGAGTAGCTGATGTGAAAAATTAGCTGTGTAGTCTTTAATGAAAAGAGCTGAAATGTGAGTACAAATATTGTTTGGAATGATTTGCTGCTTCTGCTGCTCTCACCCGAGGGAGGTAATGAGACTTCTGATTAAGGAAAGAGGACAAAAGTTCATTATGTAAGCATGTGGGTTTGTGAAAGCCTTATTGGTCTGTGTGAGACGGCTGCATTATCATCACTGAATGTCCTTCCTCTTCTACTGCACCCAAGGGACCAATTTATGGACTAATGCTATTACTGCTTACAGTGTCAGGCTGCTTTAACATTTCACTCCAAAAACAGATTTCTCTTTAGCAGTGTGCTTTATAAGTATCTGCCCTCCTCTTTGATCCAGACTGAAATGTCTCATTCCTTTGAGGGTCTTCTGATATTTCTCTAACTCTGACAGTTTGTTGTTTTAAAGTAAAATATCTCAACAACTCTGGGATGGATTGGTTTCTACTGTGGAACTGAATACACTGGCTCAAATAGGAAATGCTTTTGGTGCTGAATACTGCACCATTCAGACTTGCATTTTTTGGTCCACGGCATTTGTTCACTTAGACTTATAAAATACTCAACCTTGAGGCAGAGATTTCAAACCCTGTTGGATCAAAGACCCTTTAAAAAAAGTAGATGAGGCCTCTCTGCATTGTAATATAGGCTTAAAATTTCATAAATATTAGAATAAAGTATTTTTCCACTTTCTTTGTCACTTGACCCTCTGGCAGGACTCGAGGGACCAGTAGACTGAGCTGTCTAACTATACAAGTAGTTAAAATGAAATCCACTGCAGTTAGATACAGCACCAAAAATACTTAATAACACTAAAATACACAGTCTATTGATGCAGCTTTTGTTTAGTCTGCAGTTCATACTAAGGCAATATTTTGTTGGAAAGGAATCTGCATTTTCCATCTACTGCTGTCTGGATTTTGTCTTTTATTATAAGTGACATGATGAAAGCCATAGTGTGTTTGCAGGGATGCTGACTCTTTAGGGAAATAGTTAAATAACACAGCCTGTGTTTGTGTGTGTCCACTGCAGCACTGGAACATCAGCCAGACAAAGATCCGGGTCATATCCACCCTGCTGTTCGTGCTGTTCGGCTGCCTGCTGTTCGTGGCGCTGCCAGCAGCCATCTTTAAACACATCGAGGGGTGGTCTGCACTGGAGTCGCTTTACTTTGTGGTCATCACCTTGACCACCATTGGATTTGGGGACTTCGTGGCAGGTGCAAACACAACTAGTGATCAACTAACAGTACACATTTAAAACCTGTCTGTTCCTAATGCTCTGTGTCTCTCCGTGTCTATGTGTAGGCGGGTCAGAAATAGACTACCTGGACTACTATAAACCAGTTGTATGGTTCTGGATTCTGGTGGGACTTGCCTACTTTGCTGCAATCCTCAGCATGATAGGAGACTGGCTCAGAGCCATCTCTCAGAGGACAAAAGAAGAGGTATGAGATTCTTGGTTTTTCATTTGCTGTTTCATTCAGCGGCTTCATCTCTTTTCTTGTTTCTGTCACTTTTCTTGCACCATGTGTACCCATCCATCTGCCTATGTTTTCCTCTGTCGCTCTTTCTGTACAGTGACACACAAGTTACTGTGTGATTTCCCCACCTCAACTTTTGCCCTCTGCTTAACTTCATTTCAATGATGACACTGTTTTCTAATCCAATCGACTCTCTGCCATCCAAAATGCATGAACACAGTCTTAGGACATTATTGTGAGCATGTCCAGAGGGACAGACAGGGAGAGACTATTTAGACAATGTGTGATGATGTGCTGATGAAAAAATTAGTATAGACGGGAATTTTTCCTTCCCAGTCTTCCCAAGTGCAAAGTGCTTGCTCATGGGAGGGATCGACTGGGGATCGCCTCTCTTATGATAATCCCTCTGATTGTAATCTGGTGCTGTATAATTAAAATTGAATTGAATTGAATTGAACTGTCCCAGGGCGGTACAGTGGTTCAGTTTTTAGCACTGTCGCCTCACAGCTCAGACCTTTCTGTGTGGAGTTTGAATTGATGAGTCTACACTGACCACTGGTGTGAGTGTGAGTGTGGATGGTTGTCTGTCCTGTCCACCTCTCGCCCACTGCCATCTGGGATAGGCTCTGACACCCACCTGAATAAGCAGGTGTAGCAGATGAATGAATGAATGAACTGTCTCAGCACTGAATTTAATACAGGTTGCAAAAATAAATGCAGCTGTTTCCAAAAAGGAGCATCTTGGAGTTTTCAGGCCTTCATTAGAAAAGGTTCCCCTCCTGTTGCTTTTGTGATAATTAGATTTCACTGTTGGGCAGAAATAACAGTTTTATCACACATGTCAGGAACATCTTCTCAACCTGTGTCTCACAGTGTTCCCATTACTGTTCCCATTAGTTAAAGATAATTAGCTGAATGATGCTGGTTCTTCTCTGCAGCTGTGTTGATGTTTTTGTGATCGGTGTGAGTGTGTGTGTGTGTGTGTGTGTGTGTGTGTGTGTGCATGTGCTCATTTACTCTCCCCATGGGTTCTCATGCTGAAGTCCTGCTGTGATACACCATAATCTCACTGACCTGTAAGCGTGTGTGTTTTATTATCACCAGTCACTATGATATAGTTATAAATAGAGACAGTGTTTTGGACAGAGTTTATTTTTGACTTGAAGTGATACCACCACAGCTGCTATATTTACTTTCTGAAGAGAAAGCTGAAGCATGTTAGTGTCCCATTAACACACGCCCATTGGGAGGCCTCTGCTGATGTTTAAAAACTAGTGAGTTGACATCGTTGCTGGCACAGTCAAACATCAACCTAAGACACAGGAAACCAGCGAGACCAACTGGAAGACTCTTGACCGACCTCCTGCTCGGTCACACTGTCTCTCTCTTCTGATCTTCCTCTGTCAGCGTCCTCTTCATTTCTTTGTCCTTACTGACAATACTGAGCGAGCATCTTATGACCTTGTGTCACAGTGTAACACACAGCAGCTGTCCTTATCCATCGCTGACTGTGGTTTACTGAAAGACAGCTGGGCTTCCCTAAAACATTTAGTTATTTATCATTATTTTTCTTTATGGATTCAACACAGAGTTACTGTGACAGACAAGTTAGGTCTTGGAGAAACAAATTTATTGATTAAAGATATACTCGGTTTGTGTGTGTGTGTGTGTGTGTGTGTGGGTGTGTGTGTGGTTGAACATGCTGTGACGTCCTGTTTAGTCGCAGATACATTGCTTTAATGTAATTGAGTCGACTTCCTGGTCAGTAATATTGTCACTTAAACTGTGTTTCTTTTTCCTCTTTTCAGCAGTTAAACACTGAAGATACTGATTCTGAATTGAATGTTGTAGAATATAACTTTATATTTATATAATTCTAGTTAAGGCTTCATTTGTTATTGGGGGTGCAGGAATTATGACCCAAACACACGACATGAGGCAGGCTGAGGAAACAAAAACAAAGCTTTAACTGAGCTGACACAGAGTTATAAAAATAAGGCAGGTAAACAAATGCAAGAGAAAATTTGAGATCAGTCCGAAATTCACCCAAAATACAGGAGATTTAAAAAAAATCAAACAAACAAGTGACAGAAGTGGAAGAACCACAGACTGTAAATCCAAATGGATAAAGCATCACCTGTTGGTTTATGGACTCCTGTTTTACAGCCTGGAGTTTGACACTGCAATGTTGCCCTGTTGGTTGTTGAAGCCAGAAGTGACCATATATGGATATGAAGGGAGGAGTAAGGAGGCGGGCCTAACTCTTTGAATGAAAGAAAAGAAGAAAACCAGTACATGTGAATGACAACATGAAATCAAGATGAAATGAAATAACACGTAGAACCGTGACATTGACAACTTTATCGAAAACATTTTATTTTTTTAAAGAAATTAATAATGTTTTCTTCCACTCCTCTTTATTTCTCTTTATTCATGTATTTGTTTATTTTAATATAACTGACACACATCTGTGACATATCATCTCTGGTCCACCCTGCCCTCCATGAGTCTCTGTCTGTCCTGTCTCCTCACTGCATGTCCTCTCTCTCTCTGTCTTTTTGCAGGTGGGGGAGATCCGAGCACATGCTGCAGAGTGGACGGCTAATGTCTCCGCCGAGTTTAAAGAAACACGCCGTCGTGTCAGCGTTGAGATCTACGATAAGTTCCAGCGTGCTACGTCGATGAAACGCAAGCTGTCCTCGGAGCTGGGGTTCAGCCCGGGCCCCGAGCTCACGCTGCCCCGGCGGACCATGTCGGTCAATTTCAACGACGACCGGGACAAGAACGAAAAGGAGGTCGCTCTGTCCGGCCTGACGACACCTTTGGCCAGAAACGGCGGTCTGTTCTTGAATGGCTTGGACCTAGAGAGAGGGAACACCCCCATGATTGAACAGCTCAAGTAGGCAGAGGACGGTCAGCGCCTCTCAAGATCCTTCCAAGGCCTTTCCACCTTTCAGCACCAGTGTTATCAGTGCAGAGGCAATGAACAGTTTCTACTCACAGTTCAAGCAATAAGGGCGACTTCCTGACCCCAGCAGGGAGAGTCTTCACCTTTCTACAGACAGTCAGAGCCGTGTCCAGCAACACATCAGTGGATTAATGACAATGGGACACATTTCTCACCTCACTATCCAACACCAGAGAGTTTGAACAACATGCAGCGCACAAGCGTTTGTAAATTGAATTGATTGGGTGTCTATCAGCAAGATTTCACTGAGGTCTCCACATGAAGCAAAGACACTTGTTGACAGTTATTTGCGATGAGCTGTTAACTCTAAAGGATGATAGAAGTTTATTGTGTGTTGGATGACCCAGTATTAAAAATTTAGTTTTGTCTAAGGTGTGTCTGTGTTTGCAGCACTCCAGTATTTTACATTCAAACAATTTATACATTTCTATTACACAGCTTCATGACTTAATCACTTTGTTTTCCTGCAAACCTGACTGGTAATGTGTTATCTACATCACAACAAAGCTCATATTAGAGAACTGTTTATGTATGTGTTGCCAAAAGTGAAAAGTGTCCAGTTTGAAAAGCTGTTTGATACGATGTAATCTGGAGATTTTTTTTACTACCATTACGAACACTTCACAGAGTAGCTCAGATGAACGAGGTTTTACTTGATTCTTCATAACTTTTGAATTTTAGGGTGAAGCTGAATTCATTACGTTCACTGTGATGTTAACACACAGTGCTTTTATTTGATTGTTTTTACTCAGTGTTAACATATTGGGATCTCGATTCTACATATTCTTGGTAAATGGTTTAATTTAAATCACTGTTGTTGTTTCCACCAAAAAACAAACCATCACTTTCCAGGTGTACCAAATATAATTTCCTCTTTATGTGTGTTTTGTTCTGGCCTGGAAAAGTGAGGAGTACCTTTAAAACAACAACAAAAAAACAATATTTAAGAGTTTGACCACTGTGGCATTTTCCAGCCACACAAATGTTGGTCTTACTGCAGCTTTCTATCTGATGTTGTCTTCTATACACCGTGACATCACACAGGTTCAGTGGATCAAAGGGTGCCTCTGTTTCTGGATGTACCTTTAAAAGAAGTTGGAGCACTGAGTGGCTCTGTGAAGCTTCTTCAAACCACTGTAGTGCCTCCGACTCGACAGTTTGCCTCTAAGACCAAGCACAACACACATCATGTGAACCACTGCGCTGCATGACTTTAAATACTGTTCATTCAGCAGCTGCTTTGATGTGGTTTAAATGACATTGCTGTTATATGTATATATCTAGTACAAAATTAACTTCGTTATTCTCAGTCGTATTGTTGTTACCAGCTGTAACTGCAATATTACTCCAATACTCTTCTATACTGATATAATGTGCATGGATCTGTGGATTGTGTTGTTGGAGACTTGACTGTTTTATCTGTTTTTTTGTGGCTGAAAGAAAATGTTCACATGTTCCTGCAGACTGTGAGATGTAACTTGGGAGGAGAAGATGCAGCACCCTTCATGTATGTGATACAGCTCGCTCAACTTTTGGACATTAATGGAGATAACCTGAGATCACAGGTATTGCACCTGTATGAATGTCTACACACCAGTCAGGCCAGTGGTGTCAGTCAGTGTCTGATTCACAAACATCTCCTGAGGGAGCTGTGGTGTGATGGTTCAGATCCTGTCACTTTGGCCTTTGATACATTTTATTTCTCTTGACTCTCTGCTGACTGACTAAAGCTGCTATGATTCACAGTCAATGCCTTTCTGAGTACAACGTGTGTGAAAGCATTTCTTGAATTCCAAGGAAAAGTCATTTATTCTCTTTATTTGTCTTCTTTGTGTCCTGGAGGACAATATATCTCTAATGTTAAAGATGTGATCAAGTATTTACTGTGGACATGTGTGAGCTCTTGTGTAAGAGAAGTGAGAACACTCGCTTTAGGCATGAAAAATCAAAACATCAAAGAAATTTGTGTTGTCGACATTTGATTGAGGTCATTCTGACGCTGCACTGGAGGACGAAGCTTCTCTAATGTGGTGACGTTTCATCGTTATGGTACAGAATCAGTTTTCATGCCCAGCTGACACACACACATACACACACATTGAGTGTTTTCTTCCATGTGTGTACACCTGCCGTTGAAAATGCACTTTGATTTCACAGCCTTTGAAGGTAACATCCTGCTGTAGCTTCCACAGCTGACCAGTCCATCCAGTCACAAGGCTTTGACTTTTGCTGTTATGTGGCATTAGTGACAACTACACAGTTTGACACACAAACATTTATCTTTAAAAGTCCAAACAAGCGGATTTATTCCTCAGACGACTGCCCACATACACGAGGAGAATGAAACGAATTCAATCCGACGACTGATAAATCAATGTTATCATTATACTGAGAGGAGTTTGAATCAATTAGTAAAAATTATGAAAAAAAATAGCCTGTAGTTTTTTTTAATAGTACCAGTAGCATGCTGAGGGAAGCAGGTAAAAACTTAATAAAAGTAAAAAAAAAAATAATAAAAAAAAAATCAAGAATCGTGGTAATTATATGATTTGAATGAATTATAAGATTCATTGAGTTTCTGTGGATGTGCTGGTGTGTTATACTCCCACTGGACGTCCTAATCAAACAGATCATAAGACCAGTAGACCGAGGTCCTGTAGATGTATCCTCTTTACTGTAGGAGTGTTTTTATTTCTGCATTAACTCTAAGTCTGTGTGGGTCTGTACTAACACTGAGTGAAAACACAGTGACATTACACTGATCTGTCATTGCCTTCCCTCTTCTCTATTCAACATGTCAGTGTTAACATGCGTTTTCTGTCAGCTGCGCTACCATGAAACAACCTTTTTGCTTTGTCATTCTGTGCTGGATATGTTGATGCTTTCATGGCGACGACTGTATTTTTCTAAACTTTGTTTGTACTGAGAGTGACTCTGATCAGTCTGGAGGAATGCATTGCAATGTTAATAATATTAACGTCTGTAGAGCTAATCCCTGATGTAACAAAGATTTTTTTTGTATAATGTATGACTTGAAAATATACCAATTTCCTATTATTTCTCTGTTTGTTGCTTTTATAGTAGTTTTAGTATATTCTCAAGGAGACTGTGCATCATACGATCAGTGGTTTCTGCAAACAAACTGCTGCCATCAAAGTAAGAGAAGCAAAACTAAGCAGGTCCCAAAAATGTTTAAAGTCAGTCTGTTCAGGAGTGATATAAATCTTGAATATTGCAGCTTGTACAGTTGTGATTGAAGAAATGTTTCTTGTAAAGAGTAAGTTAGAGTTACAGCAGAAAGAGGAGCAGCATGTCACTACTCTGTCTGGACCAGTAGCGTTGAACCTTTGACCCCGTCCAGCACCACTGGTGGGTGTGGACACGTGCACATTGTTACACCCGACAGTGCTGCTGCAGTGGACACACCCAGGGACACCTCTACATCACCGCAGCCAGTGGTGGTTAAAGGACTGTAGTTCAACGTGTCCAGTTTATAATAATTAAAAAAATATATATCACCATTACAACAAGGTAAACTAAAGATTTGTGAGATTTTGTGGATCCAAACAACTTCCAGACGTTTGTTATTGTACTTATGACGGCTCAGTCACTAAGACACTTTAACCAAAGGCCGTAATTTACCTTAAAAATACTCCTTCGAGTCATGACTCAATCAGATCTGAACACATGCATGTTTTCAAAATCATTCTGGCTCACACCTTCAGATGATGAAGTCAGGTCAGTTTTATTCATATTGCACAGTTAAAAACAACAGATGTTAACCAAAGTGCTAAAATAGTAAGACAACAATGAAACACTGAAGGAGCAAAAGTAAAATAAGTAAAATAAATAGATACAATAAAAATGGCAAAGTTAAGAGCAAAGGTGTCAGACTCCATCTGGTTTAAAAGCTAAAGAGTAAAAATGATGATTTAAATGATCTATGTCCATAAATACACAAAGAAACCACAGAAATACTCATGAACCTCCCTGAGACTCACATGTGTTTCCTTCAGAGTTAAAATAATTCACTGATCACTCTCTGAACACCTGTAGGTCCACATGGGAACTTCTCATGGTCCAATTGGGGATATGATACTGATGTTATTATGGATATAATATAATATATATATTTTCTCAGTCAGCATGAACATACAAGTCTCATGCAAGAGCAGTTTTTAGTTGTTTGTCTTAACAAATGTCAGTTTTATTGTTTCCTCTGGGTTCCACTGACTGGTTCAAAGTGGGCGGGCCTCATAGTTTCAGGGCTTTAAAGTATCTCTACAACTTGAAATCACATCTCAATCCGCCCTCCACCAGACCTGGTTCTGCTTCATCGAGTACTTGGAAGCACATTAATCAGTAGGTTCTCTCACAACGTTCACAGCCACTGAACCACTGAGTAATTATTAGTGTTTAAACTTCCTGGGTGATAGAGTGGGCTGATGGGAGTGACTGGCCGGTGGCAGCAGGCCTTCTGAAGCGTGAGGTGAAGCTATGAAAGCAGGAAGTACAGCCCAGAATCAACAGATACTCAACACTGGCTCATTCCACCAGGACATTTCCTCCACCGTGAAAAATCCCATATTGCCGTGGATGAGGCTTCCAGCAGAGACTGTAACGCTTTGCAAACACAGCGTGTCAGTGAGTTTTAAAGGTGCTGGTTTGTTACCTTTGGACAGCTGACCGGGTGCAGGGCAGAGATCCACAGTGTTCAGATATCATCGTGGTCTTTAGCTTCTCATGAAAGTTCTACTTTAAAAAGTCCCGTGGGGATTTTTTTTTTTTTAAATATGTTCACACGATATCTGGTGATGAAGGTGGTTGTTGGATTGCAGGCAGAGGAAAAGCAGTAGGTAGCAGCTGTTTGCAAAAAGTCAGATTTCAATCAAGGCTTTGATCGACATGAAGTCCCCAATGCACAAAGAAGTTCTGCATCTGTATCGAGAGCTAAAGCTGCCGCTTGTCCGAGCATCTCGTCTGTCCACTGGGCAGGGACAAAGACTGGATGCCTTCATAGGTCACTATTCAGATTACACACTTCTTCCTCCATCCTCGTTACATGACCATACCACCTCATCCTGTTTTCTTTCTCACTGATGTCATTACACAGGTCAGATTATTGTCTTGTACAGTCTGACTTTAATTTCTTGACCATTATTCTGTTGAGGATGACACTTCTCTACATTTTGTCCATGCTCCTGTATCTCTGTTGTCTCCTTGTCTACTTTCTCATCAACAGTCACTCCTGACTACTTTACTTCTCAAACCTGTGGAGATTAAACTCTGTCCCACTGACGGTGGAAAAATGTCACTGGTGCATCCTGAGATTCAACACACTGTGAAATGCATGATACTAACATGTTTGGATAAATCCTTGGAAGTATGTGAATGTATTAGGAATCCCTGAGTAAAGAAAAAGTTTGCACAGTGTGTATGTGTGGCACAGTGAATCAGGCCCAGTGGAGGATTTGGAGTCATGTTTACAGACTTGACAGAAAGCTAACAGAGCAGAGAGCGCGCTCCTTTTTGCCACAGCTCAGTCATTGAAAGTCACGTCCCTGAAGGCGTGTCATGTTTCAAAACACTGTAATGACAGAAGTCAGACCAACTGAAGCCTCCAGTGGCTTTTATGTTGATCCTATTCTGATGGTTTCTATTTTTAGCTCTGTGCATGTCCAGGCGATTCTTTGCTAGAAAGGTGCTGCAGAAAACTGCTCCGGGGCAGTGGTTGTTAGAAAATAGCTCCTGCTCTGTGTGGGATTGGACACGTTATCTCAGTGAGTGCAGGGAGCCAGTCACAGCCACACATGCAGGAACTTCACTGTGGAGACGAGCCGCCACATTCAACAGATCAGGCAGATTATTCCTTCATTCTCCACCAGCCATTCATCAACTCTGCTTCAATTTCAGATTTTTCTCATCTTCTCATCTCTCCTTTCTCCATCAGTTTCTTCTGTCTTTTCTCACTGACACAACTTGTTGTCCCCACAAAACCAAAAAGACCAGAAGTGTGTGAAGACTTTAAGGCCATTAGCAGCTACAGTGGGAGCTTACCATTGTTGAAATATGAAAAGGCACTTTCATCAATTTTACCTTAAACTCTTCTTTTGCAAGATTTTACCCAGTCTGTGAAGACCTGTGTTTTATACATAGACCGTATATAATGTGAGCACAGAAGTGACCAGGCCTGTTGATCGTTGAGTATTTTTTCAGATGGAGCACCAGATCTCTAAGACTTTAGCTAACGATATCAGCCTAATTTTTGGAGCCAGCATCTAGTGGCCATCAGGAGTATTGCACTTTTTTATACACATCTGCATTGTCCTCATTTGTGAGACCTGGTTGCTTTGTCCATTTCTATGTACAGTCAATGGTTTTATGTTTAGTTCATAATGTGTTTAGTGGCTTTGCAAACACTTTGTCAAGTCTCACAAGGGACCTACCAATACAAACAAAACAGGATGTCTTTGTAAAATTCATTTTAATGCATTTTTCTATTTTAAAATAATACTCACATACCAGTTTGTTCTCTAAAAGTTGTCCACAGTATTTCATTTCCCCTGTCTGTGTTAACCATGAACAGATCTCTCAAGAAATCCGTTCAAATGAAAGTGAGTCGCTCTTAAGCTTTAGTTCAGGTTAACCTGAGGTTTCAGATGTCCCTGGAGGTCAAACCAAGTCCAAAGTTGCTGTTCTCTGGAGTTCCTCTCTGGGATTCATCTGCAGTGTTACACTGACAAACATATTGGTTGTAAAACAAGTGCAACTGTTGAAGAACTGGTCAAACTGCTGAAGCCTGAGAAGTATTGGCTGAACTTTGAGACACATGTTTGCTCAGATTGAGGACTGTTGAGTTTTTATATTAAACAGACAGGATTCCTTTGTCTCCAGTAAAAACAAATGAAAAGATCACAGCTCGTCATGAAAAGATTGTGAAGGTTACATTTTCAAGACAAGCTGTGATGTTTTTGTCTGGAGGCAAAGAAATCCCATCAAACAATGTTTTAATGAAAACAGAAATCAAGACTAAATTGCTGGAGTAGCTTTTAAAAGCCCCTTTGTACCTGGCGCTGGTGGCAGATCAAATGACAGGAAAGACAGTCAGACATCTTTATTTTGTTGGTGATTTCCTCAGAGATGTGGTGTTACCATCAGCACCATGTAGAGTCAGAGCTGATGGTAAAATTGGTCTCCAGTGTATTGTTATTTCTTCTTTTTTATGAAGGGTTTACAGCTTTAAACAAATGGTGGTATTCACTGTCCATGAATCATTCTTATAAATACTTGATTACATGTATACATTTTGGTCAGATAAAGAAATTTACTGCAACCAGTGTTTCTTACTGGATAATATTTGATCACATTAGTAACGTGCTTAATAATCACTTAAGACACCACTGGTTACAATCATAAGGCCTTGGTGAAGGAAGTTGGTGTCAGTGTGTGGCACATTACATATCATTAAGCCTCCCTCAGTAGAATTCAGCCTGTCATTGAACACAGTTTAGTTTTAGAGAAACAAACGTGTCCCTCGATGAGTCCAACTCTTCTTCTCTGTCCTGTTCACACACACCGGTGGACAGTTCCTGACAGTGACTCTCTCTCCCCTGAGAGCAGCTGCTTACACAGTGTTGCTGGTAAAGAATGGGACAAATCATGCATACAGCGGGGGGATCGACGGTCAGTCGGTCTGTCAGGTTTACAGACAGACACACACACACATGCATAAACAAACACACACTCTCCAGTCTGAGTGCCAGTGATAACATAGCTCAGCAGACCCATCTCCTCATTTCCCGTGTCCTCGGCCAGAGTTGGTTCTGGCACCGCAGCTTCCGCTAATAGCTCCAGCCAGAGACATCCGAGCAGGACTGTATCCGCTCTGAGGTGTGCGACCGTGTCGTCTCCTCTCATTCCCATAATCCGGCACGGCCTACTGTCCCCTTACATGCTGCCGGGCAGAGAGACAGACAGAGCATAGGAGTGAAGGAACAATCCAGGTGACTGTACAAGCCTCAGTGTCTTTAATCAACATGTGCTCCAACGGGAACCGATGAATACATCATGTCTCCTTTCCTAATGTGTCCTCACAAGGCTTTAGGAGGACAAGAGGTCAAAAGGTTGGCACACGTCAATAGCTCTAAGTCTAATTTCAAAACAGAAGATCAATGTTATGGATCCAAAGCTGTCTTCCTCACAAACATGGTGAAGGTTCTCCAGAGAAGAAAGAAAAACAACCGACAAATCATTTTTGACATTTACATCAACTCCTCAGATGCAGTGAAGAAGAAGAAGGATCCTTGGTTGTCACTGTAAACACTGCACACAGTGAAGTTACAGTTTACTCTCTGAGCATGTATGGCGGCTGTGGCTCAGGTGGTAGAGCGGGTCACCTATCATAAGATTGTGGGTTTGACCCCCAGCTCCTCCTGTCCACATGTCGAAGTGTCCTTGGGCAAGACACTGAACCCTTAGTTGTTCCCAATGGTGGCCAGTGCCTTGCATGGCAGCTCTGTAGCCATTGGTGTGTGAGTGTGTGTGTGAATGGGTGAATGAGGTGCCATGTAAAGCACTTTAGGACCTAGCTTAGGTCATGAAAGCGCTATATAAATGTACTCCATTTACCATATGTAAAGGCCCCCAAACAATCCCACACACGCATGGTGAGGTGCCAGAGGAAGGGCAACATTGTTCAACACACCTAGAGTGGTGGGGGTTGGTGCCTTGCTCAAGGGGACCTGGAGGTGGACTGGCACCTCTCCGGCCTCCAGTCCATGCTCTGTGCTTTGTCTTTGACCTAAACAACAACTTTGGGCTGGAGTTTGGAGTCCTCACAGTGTGTTGTTGACAGTGGAGATCTATTATGTCTGGTGTAAGAAGGGAATGACAGCACAGACCAACACCCTCCTAACTCAGTGAGGTGTAGGTTTGTCCTGTTGAAGCCATTTTGAAGAAGAATGTGACACAATCAGTGCATAAATTTAAGCTTGGTAATCACTGCGCTTCCTCGCAGGTCAATGAATTCATCCATACATCCGAACCAGCCAAAGCTTGGGTGAGATATTATTCCTGATGTGTCCTTGAGAGACTGCCTCAGTCCCTTGATCTGAATCCAAATAAAAACTGTAGGAGCTACTTTTTTCCCCCTTTAAACGTGAGGAACAGACTCCAATTCAAAGTATGAGAAGCACCAGAGAAACATCCAGAAACATTTACTGCAAATTATTTCAGAAAGCTTAACTTCAGTGGTTCAAATAAACACTTCATAAAGGATATTTCTTTTAAAAAAATAAAAATCTTCAGCACTACTAATAGGCTCAAGATCTCAAAAATAACTTAAATATGCACTAAACTGTGCACCAGTGGTTTAGTTGATGTTTTCATTTGTCACATCAACATAAAATGTCTTCAGGGTTAAAAATAAATATCTGCTGTTTCAGGTAAAGATGAACATGTTGGGAGACTCCTGTCATTCCCATCTATCATTACTGTGCTGTACAAACCAAGCAAAAATGCCCCAAAATACTTAGTTCAAAATGGTGAATATGTGAACAAAGAACAGAAGTCAGGTTTAGTCAGCTCACTGTGTCGTCCAGTTCGATTATGAATTAAGAACAGTCACATAAAGAGATGTTATATGAACTTAAATGCAGCTGGTGAAGGTGTTTTATTAGAAAAAGGAGTTATGACAAGTACAAGAGTACATTCACTGTGGTTTCTGTTCCTATTAATCTGTTACTGTTTCCAGTTTATCAGTTGTAATGAAAGTAAATCTTAAGATAATGAATTGTGTCAGAAGCTGCAGCAGAGCAGGACTGATCCTAATCCAGGTCCAGTGGATTCCCCTCATGATTAAATTGTTTCCTGTAAAACTGTAACATTTATGAGCAAACTCTACAAGAAGAAATTTATAGTTGTATTATTGAAAGGTGTTACACAACTGCCTGAACCAAACTAATGTTTTAACTTTAATGAAGTTTTCAACAATTCAGTACTTTTTGTCCTGGTTTCAGGAACCCACCCACCAGATATTCAACTCCCTCCTCTTCACACAAGAATCATACATCCAACCGCTTCCCGCCATGTGGCTCAGCATCTCCACCCAGTGGTGACAGAGTGTAACTGCACACAAACTCTTCCTATTATACGTCCTGCTTTCAAAAGTGATGCGACAAAGAGACGAGGAAGCAGTTAAAATACATTTAGTAAAAAAGCTCAGCTATTTACAGTGATCATTAACATTGACCTATGACTAAATAACAACAGAAACATAGAGACTAGTTAAAAAGAAAAAACAAAACAAAAATGATTTTCATTTTGTCAGATTTGTTTGGACGTCAACATAAAAAAAAGATCTAGAACATGAGAACAGAGTCAGAGCAGAACATCTAGAAAACTTTAGCTGCCATTAGCTGATATGTTACAGGGTTAATAGGTGAAGCAAAGCCATCATCACTGTAGACTTCTACAAAAGGACTTTTTGGCAACTCTAACATCAGAACAGAAAAATAAAGTTCAGGGGATCAGTGGTAAAGACACAGATATAAAACTTTGAAGATGTGACAGAGGAGTGTACACACTCAGCTGGTTTCTAGTTAGAAGTATAAAATGTTGAATACATTCAAATACACCATTTTAATAACAAACAAAAACAAAATGCTTAAAACAGTGCGATGAAGAAAATTAGCGTTTCATAACCTGCTTCATGTTATTCCTCATGACTTCCAGCTACCAGCAGAGAAGTGGGTGAAGTAGGAAGAAGTGGAAAAGTAAATGAAACGCACAAACACACATATAGCACCCACCCCCACAGAGAAAAGCAAAGGTGCATTTTAAGTGTTACAACATTTCTATGTGGAATTTGACTTTTAAAAAGGCGTGTCTTTAAAGATGTGTGTGTGTCTACTGGACATGACAGTTGTCTCCTTGTTTCTCTTTGTGCTCTGGTTCCTCCTGTAAACTCAGTGAACGATGCACAGATGCCTCCTCACTACTCGGGGAGAGACTCTTCTTGTTGGAGCTGCCTGTTGCCATAGCAGCAGCAGGACTCTGGAAAGGTATGGGCCCCAAAACCTGTGGAAAAAAAGAAGAAAGAGTGAGATGACTTGTTGAATAAAGAAAATTAGGTTTGTCTTCAGTTCACTGAAGTGAACACAGGTTCAGTCGAACAGGAGGACATCGTTTCCTCTTCAACTCTTTGAGCTTGAACCTCGACATTCTTTACATCGACCTCCACTGACCTGGAGTGACCCACCAGTGGGAGGGGGTCCGGATATCCTGTAGAGATCATTTAGGGGCCCGGCAACCTGAACCAAGACCTTCATACCGACCTACACTGTTTATGGAAGTTATGGATTCTCCTTCTCTGTTCAATCAAGTGTAAAAACTGCTCCAGTTCCTTCAGGTGGCCTCAACTGTACCACAGTCACTTTATATTACAAGTGTGACACTGATTAAGTATTTCAAGCAAGGACTGACTCAGCAAACACATGGGAAGTTGATTTTCTTTTTTTTCCCTCCCTACAATTTCAATTGCCTCAGTAATAATGTGTCAGTACCAGTTGGTGTTGGTGTAGTGACTGCTGGAATTGTTTTAGCTGCTTATTAGACTCTAGATCAAACTCTCTGTGCTGCATTTTTCACACATTTACAGACGAACATGCAGAGTGTCGTACGTTCTTGACAAATACCAGTTGTAGTAAACAAACAAGTAGAAATAGCAGTCCTGCCACAGCGGGCACAGACGTGAGAAGGCAACGTAGGACAGTACGACAGACAAATCACACACTGCTCCCACAGAGACACCAGCACCTCACATTCACACTCTTCCTCCTGTTCTGCCCTGTGCCTGCACTCAGACCTCTTAGTCTACAGCAAACTGATTCATGCTGTACACTGATGGCAGAGAATCTCCTCATTCAACCTCAATATGACATAATGAGTGTATGTTCTGTAATGTGCAGCACTGTACTGTGTGTTTGAGTCAGAAGGAGATGGTTGTGTTGCTCACCTTGCCATCAGGTGTCTGTCTGGCAGCCAGCCGAGGACTGCAGCGCCTCGCTGTGGTTCTCCTCACGATGAAGGGACTGGCCTCCCCGAGCGGGATATCAGCAAACCCTGAGGGACAGATGATAACTTGGCTGTTTTTCCTCACAGAATAACTCTGATAATTGAACATTTGCTGCTTTGTTTACCACTCCACCCACTCACTAATTATTTTTGTGCAACTGCACCTGTGCTTACTCAGCTACTACTCTGTATTCATATATGTATAAGTAAAAGTTTGTATGTTTCTATATTTAGGGAAATATTTCTGTATTTTCTTTTAGTATTTGCATTTTGCACTTTATCCTCTCCTTGTTACTGTTAAAGAATTTCCAAGGTGTGGGACAAATACAGTTTTACCATCTTAATTTGAAATCACAGGTCTTGAGTCACACTGCAGTAAAACAGACGATTACACTGATGTTTTTTTTTAAAAAGTATTTTTAAGTGTTGATTTTCTCCATCTAACACTGTGATAGAAAACAAACTACTATTGTCTAACCTCTCTGCACCAGCTCAGGGAGTCCCTCTGGTCTGAACTCTTCATCCCCCTGTTCCTTCCTTGGTTTAGGTGTAGTCATAGCATTGGCTTTGATCTTCTTTGTCAGGTTGTGCAGGGCCTCCTGGGCACTGTCTTTATCGCTGATGTCCCGGTGACCTCGTTTCCCCTGAGGAGACCTCTGAGTTGTTGAAGGAGCCACGTTCTCGGTGTCGTCGCCCATTTTTTCTTCCTGGTGTTTGGAGGAAGACTTCCTTGCAGAGCGCCGGCGGCCGTCAGTGCTGCTGGAGTTAGCTTCACCAGACTGTTGGCTTGCAGTGATCTGTTCCAGTCGTGTTTTCAGGGCATCATTGGTCTCTTCCAGTTTGTGGACTTTAACCATCAGGCTGCAGTATTTATCCATGCTCTCATCGGCCTCTCGGCTCTTCTCTTCAAGAAGTGTGTTCAGTTCATCCAGCTCCCTCTTTGTCTCCTCCAGCTCTCTGTCCTTCTCCTCGATTTCTTTCATCTTTCCATCGAGAGCAGCTGTGAGTTCCTTCACCTCTTTGCTTCTTTCTTGTGACTCCTTCAGTCTTTCTTCAGCCTCTGTCCTCTTGTTCTCCAGGGCTGTCTTCAGGTCCTCCACTTGTTTCTTTCTCTCCTCTGCCTCCATCCTCAGCTGGGTCACCTCAGTCTGCACGTCCTCACTGCTCTTTCCTTCTCCTGTAACATAAACATCACTCATAAAAAATAATGTTGCAACTGCAACAATCTGAATGAAGCCTTAATCTAATATGAAAACACTGAAATTGAGATGTTAAATCTTTTAGTTGTGTGCACACCTGAGCTGTTTAACACCTGCTTCTCCTGCTCCAGCTGTTTACAGTTCTTCATCCAAAGACTCATCTTGCTCAGGGCAGAGTCTCTCTCTTTAGACAGACGAGCTACAAGAGCTGTTGACTCAGACACCTGGACATGGACAGAGTGAAGTGATGTGGGATTAAAACAATCATTCTCAAATGTTTCATTAGCAGTGACCATACAAAGGTTGCTCCCAAAACTCTTTACACAATGTTAAACATTTTGGATTTTAATATATATACAGATATATATTAAATATATGGACAGATTTTCAACTTGTGTTTTAAATGTGAGCACTTGGTGACTGTAATGGGCCATTTGATTGTTCCATATTTTAGAGCTAAATAAATCTGGATCAGATGTGTTGTCATGTACCTTTTCACTGAGTTCTGAGACAGACTGTTTCTGTGTCTCTAGTTCCTTCTGCAAAGCGCTGAGTGTTGTCAGAAAACTCTGTTGTTCTTCAGCAAAATTCTCCTGCTGCTCTGCTGCTTGTTGCTTCACTTGTTCCAATTCTTCAATCAAATAAAGAGACGACTGCAGTTCCTGCTTTTCAGCCTCTAACTTCTGTTTCTCCTCCTCTATTCTCTCCTTCTCTTGCTTTAATGAAGTAAGATGTAGCTGCAAGTCATGTTTCTCCTTTTCTACCAAGGAGAGGCCTGATTGAAGGTTTACTTTCTCATCTATCAACAGATTTCTCTCTTGATCCAGTCGTTCTCTCTCTTCTTCTGCAGATGCCAGGGTGCAGCGCAGGTGATCTCTCTCCTGTTCAACTGATGACAAAGTCAAAAGAAGTTTCTCTTTTTCCTCGACGAGGCGCCCATGTTCTCCTTCAATCTGATCTTTCTCTGCCATAAGAGATGAAATGGATTTTACTGAGGCTTCACTCTGCTCTGCTTCCTTCTCTCTCTCCTTTTCCAAAGCATCTCTCTCTTTGTCTTTAGCTTTAATGAGTGTTTTAAGGTTTTGTATTTCTTCTTCCAGAACCTCAATATTGGACTTTAGGTCATTTCTCTCTTTTTCCCACTGCCTTTCCTCAGAGCGGAGCTTCTCTCCTTCAGTCTGCCACTCCTGCAGAGAACTCAGCAGACATTGTTTCTCCTTGTCTAACTCTACCAACAGACCCTGCATCCTCTCTCTCTCCTCCTCTTTTTCTGTGCTCCTTTGTTCAAGAGACATCGCTCTCTGTTGAGAGGCTTCCAGCTGGGCCTGCAGGTCATCTACACGTCTAATCTGTTTCTCTGCTTCCTCTCTCATTCCTTTCTCCAGTTCTTCCACCCTGTTTTTCTGTCTGTCCTCTGCCTCTCTTCGATCCACTTCTGCTTTCTTCAATCCTCTCTCCAGCTCCTCCTTAGCTGCCTTTAGCTCCTCTATCTCTCTGTTTTTTGTCTCCAGCTCTCTCTCCATAAGTTCTTTCTCAGATCTCAGGGTGTCCAGTGTGGCAGACAGCTCTGACAGTTTCTCGCCAAGCTCTTTCTTCTCCACCTCCACCTGAAGGTCAGGGAGTAGTCATGGTTGAAGGCAGGGAGCAGCAGAGAAAAAGAACGGAGAATGCTGATTAATATTCTTCTTACTTTACAACATGTTTTGTAATTAAAACATAAACAAGAAACATCAAAGACACATGAAGAAAGACATTTGATGGCCAAAGACCAATTAAAATGAAGGTACCTCTCTCCTTTCCTCCTCCAGCTCAGCTTTAGCTGTTTCAGCCTGTGGAAGAACGAAGACACCAGAATTAGATGTAGATCAATGTAACAAAGGTGTAGTGGTTATTTTTTGTCAGGATGTTTGTGGCTAAATACCTGCAGCACAGCCTCCTCGAGGCTCTGCTCTACATCTTCCTTCTCTCGCTCCAGGGCATCAATGCGATCCTGCAGTGAGTCAGACTTTCTCTGGGCAGCTACAGAGGAACAGAGTCACATTTAGACCAACACCTCAGAAAACTCAAGAGGTTGTGTAATTATGAGGAATGTTAAGCGTCACCTTTGAGCAGCTCTCCCATTTTCTTCTTCTTCCTCTCATCTGACTCAATGCGGACCTGGAGCTTTTTAATACCAGTTATCATCTGCTGGACCTCCTCTTGTGTGGAGTTGAGGCGACAGGCAATCTCTCCTTTTTCTAGCAGAGAGGACTCCAGAGACTGTGAAAGCCGACACACTTCTCCCTCTAAAGCCTTGGGAAAAAATAACCAGAATGGAAACAAGAAACAGGGAAGTTAGGACCAAACATTTTTTGCTCCTTGAAGAAAGACTCCAAGGCCTCAGTCCATCTATTTCCAGAGTTTTATTTTTTTAATTCATTTTAACAGTTGGAATATGGGATTTGATATTTTCGGTGCCTCTTGTTGAAAATTAAACCAACAGAGTGATTCTCTATGACTGTTCTAAAAGAACGAGAAAGACCTGAACAAGGTGCCATCGGTAACAACAATGAGACAGACTGAAAACTGATGTTCCACACCCAACCACCCCTAACAGTGACATCGTCTTCATCATACTTCATCCTCACCTGTATTTTGCCAACCATGGACTCGGTGTTTTGATTTGCAGAGGTGTGATCTTCTTGTATCTGGTTAAGATGGCCAATAAGCTCCTCTCGTTCTCCACACTGCTGAGAGATGGCTTGCTCCAGTGTCTTCACCTGCTCCAACAGCTTTAGGCAAAAGAGAAGATAAAAACTATTAGCTTAAAAATCAAAACCTTCAAACAACAATCACAACAGAAGCCAGAGTATAAATGTTACAAACCAATCATGAGAGTGAGTAGCAGTATATAAAACACAATAGTATATCTTCTTCAGACCTCAGAAATATATTACTTATTTATGTTCCACTTATTACATATGGACTGTCACATTTCAGGTGTTTAGATATTTTGGTTAACATCAAGCAAATTATGTCTGTACCATTTCAAACTAATAGTAAGGTGTTAAATTGTAATCAGGTATTAAAGTCAAATATGTATTTTTGTTAGCATTCATGTTTCTAAATTTTGAACTGAAAATCAAAACCTAAAAAGGAAAACAACAAGCTTCAACTCATTGATCCTGGAGTAGCACAGCAGAACTAAAGAGCCATAACTGTGTGCAGCATCTAAGCACACAAGCTGCACTCAAAGCACTCTCTCCCTTTCCTAAAAGGTGAGTGTACCTGTTGCCTCTCTGTCTGCAGTTTCTCCTTGCTGCTTTGCAGAGCTTCATACTCCTTTCTTCCTGCTCTGATGTCGTCCTCCAGGATGGAAATTAGGCCTCTGATGTCACAGTTAGATTTCTCCAGACTATGAACCTTCTCTCTACACTGGCCCAGAGACTGGCTCAGCTCATCTCGCTCTTCAGTGCAAGACACCAATTCAGATCTCAGCTGGGTTGTCTGGAAGCAGAAGATCAGGAATGATTACTCTACATACAGCAATCATCGAGTTTAAAAAACGAAACATTTTCAATAAAGTCTTGCTGTGTGTTATGGCCCAGCACAGCTTTAAATCAGTACACTCCCAGTAAATTAGCCTTTACATATACAATATTTTGACATTTTGGCATCCAGACTTTTCCCAAAGTGCTGACCTCTGTGATGAGTGTTTCTATCTGCTGCTCCATGCCTGAACAGGTCCTCTTCTGTGTCTCCATTTCACCCTTCAGTCCAGCCCTCTCCACCTGCATGGTCTCCAGCTCAGACTCCATTCCCAGGATGTGCTGCTCCAGATTAGCTTTCTCAGAGCGAACCCTCTTCAACTCACTCTCCTGCTGAAGAAACTTCTCATCCCATCCACCTACACAACCAAGAAAAATCAATAATCGTTATCAAAATAAAACAACAGATTGTGACTTTTAACCCAGTTTATGAGAACAATTCTTGATATGATGTAAGGAAAACATTTAAGAAGAACAGATACCTTTGGTCATCTCAAGTCCTTCCAGCATCTCCATAACATCAGTCAGTTGGCATTTAGCTGTTTGCAGCTGCAGAGTTAAAGACTCCTTCTCCGACAACAGCTGGGTCAGCTACATATGAGCACACATCATTAACATACAGAAACACTAAAGTGATGTCTGGTATTCTGCCATTTCTTCCTCTTACCTCCTCATCCAGGCCTTTCTTTCCCTCCAAAGCGACGTTAAGGTGAAAAGCTGCACCACGTGCCTCTTCCTCCGCAGCATGAACTTTCTTCTCCAAGTTTTGAACCTGGACTTCCAGGTCAGAGGACAACTCCTTTCTCAGTTCGAGTTCAGATGTCAGTAGGTCAAACTCTGAGTGCAGAGTCTCAAGCTCATCTTGTTGTTTTGTGATAATTTCTTTGTAATGGTTCACATCTTGTTGCTGGGTTGACTCTGTGGCTGATAGACAGATGTGTATTTAAATAACTTGTATATATTCAATCTGAGTAAAACAACCATTCATCTATGATCTGATTCATTGCATGAAACAGTACACATTAAAATCAGTGTACCTGATATTAGCCAACTGATAATGCAATCGTTAATTTTAAAGTACAAAAAAATATTTGACTAAATCATACCCCCACCACCAAAAGTGCTGAACTTAAACCGCTAAAAACATGCAGTTAATGGCACCATGTGGTTACTCACCAGAGGATTTCAACTCTCCAATCTCCCTCAGGGAGGAAGAGGATGGAACCAGGTCACAGATAATAGGCTCATTTTCAGGAACATCTCTCCAGCTCTCTCCAGATGCCTTTGACAAAGAGGATAAAGCATTGGGACTCCTTATGAAAATGTGCATTGATTTTGTATTTGCTTGTGTATTTCCATGAAAAATAACACCATGTAAAGAATTTGAAATGCAGCATGAACTTAAATATTGGGCATAATCAAAAAAATGACTTTTAACGGCATCTGAAAAAATACACTATATAGGCCAAAAGTTTGGACACACCTTCTCATTCAATGTTTTTTCTTTATTTTAATGACTATTTACATTGTAGATTTTCATTGAAGGCATCAAAACTATGAATGAACACACGTGGAGTTATGCACTTAACTAAAAAAGGTGAAATAAATGAAAACATGTTTTATATTCTCATTTCTTCAAAATAGCCACCGTTTGGTCTGATTACTACTTTGCAAACTCTTTGCATTGTCTTGATGAGCTTCAAGAGGTCGTCACCTGAAATGGTTTCCACTTCACAGCTGTGACTTATCAGGGTTAATTAGTGGAATTTCTTGCTTTATCAATGGGGTTGGGACCATCAGTTGTGTTGTCCAGAAGTCAGGTTAAGCCCTATGAACAACTGCTAAAATTCATATTATGGCAAGAACCAATCAGCTAACTAAAGATAAACGAGTGGCCATCATAACTTTACTTTACTCTACCATGTAGATAGTCATGAAAATAAAGACAATGCATTGAATGAGAAGGTGTGTCCAAACTTTTGGCCTGTACTGTAAATGTTTCCAAACATTAATTTCTATAAAGAGAAATGATCAAAACTGATAGCAAGTTATAAATCTGATCCTGATCAATAAACACTTCCAGCCCAAGTTAAAACTGTTATAATTTTTTACCTGTTGATGAAGTGGTTGCTTGTCCTGATTACTCCTCATCTCCTCTACATGAGATGCACACACCTCTCTCTCCTCTTCCAGCTGATTCTGAACCACCTCCTCCTCAGTGGTGTCCACCTTGAAGACCAGCTCTGGCTCACTATCAGGCCAGAGGGTGATCTGATTAATTTTCCACATCAACACAAACAATAAATGCAATTGTAGATGTTTGTTTAATAAAGGACTGATACCTGAGAGCCTCAATCGGCTGGTGAGGAACTTCTCTAAGTTCAGACACCACAAGCTGTTCCTTTACTGGAGGGGGCTCAGGCCAGATACTGACACTTGTATCAAGTATTGGATCTTCATCAATCTCTCCTGTTGTTTCAGCTGGTGAAACCATTACAAATATAAACAATCAAACAAAATTATTATTATTAGTGCTTAAAGAAAATCTTAAATGTATTTTCTCAGTACACTCACCATCATTTTCTGCCTCTTCAGACTCCATGTGTTCTGGTGGCTTCTGTGTTCCCTGTGATGTTGAGAGCTGCTCTATGATGCTGTGCTGTTGTCCAACCTGTTCCAGCAGTGAAGCATACTGCTGCTTGAACACAGCTAGCTCCTTCTGTAAAACTGCCAGCTTCTGGTGCAGCTCAGCCTGTCCTGCCTCAAACTGCTGGCTCCTGTAGTAACACATCAAAGTAAAGCCATTTTCAGCCCAGCTCGTATTAATGGCACAAAGTGCACACTGAAGAAATGAACTGCAATAGATCATAAACCCTTAAGACAAAAGACATACCGCTCTCTTCTCTCCTCCTCTGCCCATTTGTTCCTCATCTCGAGCTGGTCCTTCAGCGTCTGCCGCTCTTGTTCTGAGGACAGGAGGGAGCTCTGGATACACTCGTTCTCCTCTCTGAGAGAAGCCACCTTATCTGCATGTTTCTTGAAGCTTTCCTGTAACTGGAGCTTCTCTTGAGTCACGTCATTCACACTAGACTGTAGTTTGATGTTTTCCTCCAACAGCTGATTGAGTTTATCCTCAAGTTGAACTTTTTCCTGACTCATCAGATTCAGGGTCACATCTAGCTGGGCCTTCTCTTCAAAGACCTGACTAAGAGCCAAATTCTCCTCATGTTTCTCAGTGGTCATTTCATCAATCTTGGCTTCTGCTTGTTGCTTTTCTTCTGTTAACTGACTAACACTAGTCTGCAGCTGTTTGTTCTCCTCAGTTAGTTTGTCCACACTGGCTTCCAGCTGTTTCTTGTCTGCATTTAGCTGAATAACTTCAGCCCTCACTTCCTCTTTGTCATTCGTTAACTGTTTCAAAGAAGCGTCGAGGTTGTTTTTCTCCTGTAGTAACTGGTTGAGATCATTGTCTTTGTCTTGAATTGTCTGTCTCAGCGTTGTCTCCAACTTGGTGTTTTCCTCTGTCATCTGACTGAGTTTAGACTCTAATGCAGCAACACTTTCTTCCAGCTGGTTGCGTTTGACAGCGTCTTCTTCCAGACGAGTTACTTCACAGCTCCTTTCAAACAACTCCTCTTTAGCGGTGACATACTTTGTCTCCAGCACAGAGTTCTGGGATTGAACCTCATCTAAACGGGATTCCAAGACGGAGACCTGAAAATAGAGCTATGTATTATGACAATATCCTTTCAGCACATGAGGGATGTGTTCTTTTACTGTGTCTCTCTGATAGAGGGTTAGAAAGAGGGAAATGGGAGGTAAATATTATCAGATTTTTTGTGTAGGACAGTACCTGGGCTTTGCTGTCCTCCAGCCTGGCCTCCATGTCAGACATCTGGGTCTGATTGTGAGCGAGCTGAGCCTGCAGTGACTCTATGGTTCCTTTGAGCTCCTCCACCTGACTGTCAAAAGAGTTCATGGCTGTCTCGTTGTCCTCCAGATCCATCTGCAGCATCTCCAGCTGCACCTTTATTTAATGAATAAAGACAATCATTTAAAAATGACTCAACAGAATTTATTGGAAGATTATATCCATTTTGTCTATTTGCTACTGTTTTCACTCTGTAATTAGATTGTGGAGACATGCAAGACCAACAACATAACTAAAACTAAATTGGTAACCAACCTTGATTTTGTTCATGGCAACTATCTTCTCCTTCAGGAGGTCTGAGGATTTGGCCTGTTCTGCCTCTGCTTTATTCAGCTTGTCCTTCAGACTCTTTATCGTGTTGTCTCTCTCTTCTAATCCCTGAGATGCTGCAGACAGAGTCGTCTTCATGGTTCTGATCTCCTCCCGACGAGAACCTGATTCTGCTTTGGCAGCAGTTAATGATTTCTTAGTGGCTTCAAGCTTTTCTTTAAGGCTCTCCTCTTTATTGAGGAGATTTTTAATCTCCAAAGCTTGACTCTCAGACTGTGTATGCATCTTGTCTGTGAGATCTTCAATCTCTTTTTCCAAAGCAGATATCAGTTTACTTTTCTCTGCCAGAGTGTTCTCCAGGTTGGACTTGATTTCAATTGTAGAGGAGTGACTCTTCTCAAGAGCTTCTAGGGACTTTTTCAGGTCAGCAACAGACTGATTGGCCAAATCCAGTTCATTGGTTAGGACTGGGAGCTTTTCTGCTGCATCCTTGTTTGCAGCTAACTCTTCATTTAAGGAAGAAATCTGCTCCAGCAGGTTGTTGATCTTCTCAATTTGACTATTCTGGAGGATCTAAAAACACACAGATTCAAGTTTATTTGTAAGAAGCACAGTTGCATGGCTCCAGTGTTTAACATGAGCCAATGGCAGTATATTAAGGATAAACACAGATAGATCTCTCAGGTTTCTACTTTACCTCGGCTTCTTTTTTCATCTCTTCAACTGCATTTTCCAGCTCAGCCTTTTGTGTCTCCACAGACAAAATGTGAACTTCAGCCTCTCTGAGCTGCTTCTCCTTCTCTTCCGTTTGGTTGTGTTGATCCTTCAGCTCCTTCTCTGACTGTTTGAGCTCTTCAGATGTTTTCTCGTACATCTTTCTGAGTTCCTCTTCCCCATCTGATAATGTCTTAATTTGTTTCTGCAGCTCAGCTCCCAGTTGCTCCTGGACCTTCAGGAACTGCTCCATTGAAGTGACCTGCAACATGAACAGGGAATCAAACTACAGCCCATTCCTGACATCAACAATTTCACAAAGGTTATATATATATATTAGTGTAGAAAGGTTCTTGTTTTTGTAATTACACCTCCTGTCGTTTACTCAAATTCGTTCTGAATTGTGATTTATTTCACAACTTTTATTTCAGCAACTCATTAACACAAACAACTGAAGTAAACACGAAAAGAAAACAAATGTCACCATCAGTAAATACAAAGAACAATCTGTTAAAAAGATTTCACTGCAGCTCAGTCAGAACAGACCTGGTGTTTGGTGAGCAGCAGCTCTTGCTGGGCCTCCTCCATCTTCAGTTTGATGTGCTCAGTCTCCTCTGCCTTTGCTGAAATGCTTTCCTCACACTCCCTCAGTAGGACTGCCTTCTCCTCCACCAACCTAGAGGAAAATATCAAAGTCAGGAATTGTACGTTAAAAGCAAGTTACACTTCTTATTTCCTGAAGGAATAACTATGGACACATAGTGTATATACTACAGTATTTATCAGTGGTAAACTCTTCACTGTGACTTAACTGCACTTAATACAACAACTTGGAAACACTGTGGAATGCCACATCATTATATTGTAACTGTACCCTGCAAACTCACATTGCACAGCCAACTTGGTTGGATCAGTCTCTTTAATGACACAGTCTCAAGATAAAACATACATTAGAGCAGGGCTGTGATGTTAGATAAAAGGTTAAATACAACATTATTAAGGTGAACTACTCTCACCTGGCATTTTGCTCCTCCTGCTGTGCATTGGCCTGCAGGAGACTTTCCCTCAGCTGGCTGATCTCAGCCTGGCCGAGCTCCAGCAGCTGCTCTTTGGAGCGCACCAGGTCACAGGCTGCTTGGTGCTCATCCTGCAGCTCTGTGTTTGTCTTCTCAGCAAGCTCTGCTCGAGTCACTTCTTTCTGCAACCGCAACTCCAGATCTTTCACCTGATTGGATAAAAATAATTCAATAAATAAAAACGACTGCCCTAAGTCATTCATGATGATTAACAAGTGAACAGAGCCACAGCAAAGAAGGTGATTTTAAAAAAAGTGTCATAGCATGTCACAGGAAAGGTCATATAACAGTATGTCATGCAAATATATGACCAAGTAGTTTATTTTAATCATTTTTCAGGAAAATTCACTGGTTTTAAGGACATTTTACTCCCTCCACCTTAATTTACAGGCGTTTTTCAAGATTGGAAGCAAAACATGTTTTCTAGTAGGCATGGGAACCCTGTATTGCTTTCAAAGTTTTGGGGTATCCTGTGTTGTTACCAGAATCAACATCTCAATGAAGATAAAGTGACAGAACTGAAATACATGCTTGTAAGGCTCATTGCTCATACAGAGCCTGAAACAAACCTAAAATACAGTTGTTGTTCTTGTTGTTGCTGATGATGATCAGAGATTTGTTCTTTGCTGTGATTTTTGTGAGTTTTAGTGTGAATCACCTGTGCTTCAAGCTGAGCCACTTGCAGGCCAACATTCTCCAGGTCTTTGGTGTGTTTCTGTCCAGCCTCAGAGAACTGAGACTGAAGCTCATGGTACTGATGCTCTTTCTCTTCCAGTTCTGTGCACTTGTTGAGGAGTTCTCCCTTCAGAGAATCAATGCGAGCACACAGACCGGCTTTCTCTTCCTCTACACCAGTGAGCTTCTTCTGCAATAATAAAGGGGAAAGTATTCAAGGTGAGGGAAAATTAATCCATCTTGTGTCTTGGATTTTTAGGGATGTGATATTTCTTAATCGAACGCTTGTTGACATTTTTAGGATCAAAATAATGAACAACAAAAAACAAAATAAATATAAAAAACAACAAACATACAGTGTGTTTTTGCATCAGCCCAGAGTCAAATCAATGAGTAAGTAATGGAAATAATCAGTGTAATACAATGCATCCTATAATGTACTGAGAAACATATAATACCATTTATATATGATTTTAAGATAAATAAATCCTAAATTTAGTTGTTTTTTTAAAACATACTAAACAGTATAGGGAATTACAAAGAAGGTCTTTCAGTGTGTCGGTCTATGTGCAAAATCTCACTGTGTCATATTTTTTTAGTTGTATGCAAAGGTTTGACAAGTTACTTAAATTTTATTATTTTGTGAATTGAAGTAAACATGATCCCTGCAGCAGAAATTTAGCAAACTGTAGCAGAGGTGGCACTGATATCTTCTTATAGCTGTTCCCTGTTTTATAATCATCAGTCATCTACATGTTTAAATCTTTAGGGAGGAGCAGTTTCCCGATGTGCTTTACATGTCCTAACAAAACCAATTAATGCCTAAACAAATAATGACATTCTGAGACTTCCCCAAACAACCGCATGAAGCTACATACAAAGCAGTGTGCCTTACCTTAAGTTCATCATTTGCCTCATTGAGTGATTTGAGACTATTCTCCAAGTTGTTGATTTTGTCTGTGAGATCCTTTTGCACTGCCTCCGTTTCATTAATTAAAGTCTCCTTCTCTGCCTTCCACTTCAGCAGAGATTGATGTTCTTGTTTCAGTTCGCTGCATTCAGTCTGACTCACAGTGAGACTGGATTTCAATTCTTGGCTCTCCTTCTCGAACACTGTCAACTTGTTGCTCAATCTCTCTGTCTCTTGTTTCTGTTTCTGGAGTTCAGTCTGAGATCTGCAGTGTGATAAAACAGTTATAATTACTGAATAAGTCATTTTCTTTACTTTCACAAAGTGTGAACAACTTTTTATTAATGTTTATTAAAGCTATGTTTACCTGTCATTTTTGGTCTCTGTATCAGAAAGTGTTTTCTTCAGGTTTTCCAGCTCTCGTGCTGAAGTCTGAGTCTGCTGCTCCAGTTTAGACTGAAGTCTCTTCAGCTCCTCTGTCTGTCCCTCTGATTTTGCTGAAGAATAAAGACAAAAAAGTTAAATACTAAAATACCTCACATAACTGGGGCGGGAAAAAAGGCTTCTACCACAACCATTGACATTTCCAATACTAATTTACCTCTTAGATCATCTAATAGTCCCTGGGTACGTTTGAGGCTCTGTTCTGAGCTCCTCTTCTCTTCTTCCAGCTGAGACAGTCGCCTGCTGCTCTGGTCCAACTGGACTGTCACACAGTTCTTCTCTTTCTGTAGTTCCTGGACAGACAAACATGTACAGAGAGCATGAGTTAATTGTCAACAAAGCTCACACATGAACTATAAACACATTAAAGACACACCAGCAGATATGACAGTAAATTGTCAACTCACCTCCATTTTCTTGCGGACCTCCTGCTCTTTGGTCTGGCAGGCCTGGAGGCTTTGCTCTGACCTCAGCAGTTTCTGTTTGTGCTCTTCCATCTCCCTCTCTATCTGACTCTTCTGGAAGCACATCTGGAAAGTAACAAGTGCAGAAATGTCAAGTATAAAAGCCCCTTTTTTAAATTTAATTTGCAAGACAAAGGTCTATTGTCTACTCTAAATGCTGTTGGCAGCTGACATGCTCTATATGCAAACAGAATTGAATTCTCAGTAAAGTGCATTACGGAAGTAAAACTGTAGAAAATATCTTATTACATTGTGAACCTGTTAATAAAACCAGTGCCTGTCCCCACAAACCAAGGGTGCAGTGACTTAGTTTTCATCCAAGTTCATACCTGCATGACTTGAGAAAGAATCAGAGTAGAGGAGGGAAGAGCAGAGAATCACAGCAATGTTACAAAACTACCTTCTCCATGTCAGCCTGCAGAACATTATGGTCTTTCTTGGACTGTTGGATCTCTTGTGTCAGCTTGGTTCTTGTCTGGTTCAGCTGCTGATCCAAAGCCCGATGAGAGCTCTGCAGCTGGGCTAGCTCCTACACAAAAATATAACAACACGTACAAATCTGTTAGATAATACATGTTCAAAAATGTTCCTATTAATTTTAATGTTCAGTAAAAATATAAAAATATTAAGGATGATATGACTCCACCTTCTGACTGTCTCTCTCCTGGTCCTTGAGTTTCTGCTCAAGGGCTCGTCTGCAGCTTTCAGCATTGTGCCTCTGACAATTCATCTCCTCTGTGACTTGTTTTAGTTTCTGCTCAACTGATGAACACTAAGAGCAATTCAAACAAACATTTTAGTCCATGCCAGTCCTTATACATTTCCTTTTCTATGCAGGTCAGCAGATAAAACAAAAACAATTTGTCCCACCTTGGCCTCAACTTGCTGGTGTTTGTCTGTGGCCTGACTCAGCTCGTGGCCGGTCTTGGCCAGGTCTTTGTCCCGTTCAGTAAGGTCTTTGCGGGCCTGGTTCAGTTGGGTTTGCAGTTCCTGCAGTTTGGAAGCTTGATTACGAATTTCTTTCTCCTGATTGGACAGGTTCCTCTCCAGCTCTGACACACGGCCACGCAGCTCTGATGAAGAAACAGAACAACTTTAAACCCTGTTGCTGCACACAGGCTGGACATCAAGAATAATGTAAAATAAAGGGTCATATTTCACTGCTCAAATGCTAAACACTATTCAACATACTTGTTAAAAAAGTAAATGATGGTATTTCACCTTGATTGAGAGTCTTCAGCTGCTCCATCTGTTGGGAGGATCCACTGGGACTCTGCATTACTATGGAAGAACTCATCCGCTGGCTAGGCTTGATTGGTGTCTCCTCATGGGCATCCCACAGAGATGTTGCTCGTCTCTTCAGAGGCGTTTCCAGTGCATCCTGAGACTGGCGAGTGTGAGCCTGATCCGGCTGTTGCCATGGAAATATGGAAGATCCTGCTTGGCGAGCAGCAATGTCCTTGTGGCTTACACTGACCGACGACTGACTCAACAGCTAGAGGAGAAGAAGAAACAAGTTAAAACTACAAAGAAACAAGTACAGAGAATAAAAATTAAAGATAAATAATGTACTCACTTTGACTTGCAAGACTTTGAGTTCAGTTTCCAGCCTTTTCCTTTCTTCTACCTCTTGACTGTATTTCTCCTGAAGTTCTTCTAGTCTATTATCTAAGAAACCAACAAAAATTATATGTTAGGGAAAATTCAATAACTCTCAGGAGTCACATCAGCTCAATGACAAACGATGTTTATGTTTAGAAAGACAATACACATACATATTATACATGCTATAATTAAGAGAGAGAACCTGACAGACAAACAATTATCAACCAACCATATGAATAAAGACAGAAGTGATTACGTTCATTTTAAAATTTAGAACACAGAGAAGGAACTTGGAGTCACTACAGATTAAAACCAATTAAATTACCCTGCTGCCTGTAGGCCGGTACAGGCGCTGGGGTAGCAAAACTCTTTTGTGGAGTAGAGTAAGGCTGCAGCTCAGAAGAGGATGACGACGACGACAGGGAGGAAGAGCCAGCAGGCTGAGAACGATCCAGTTCATTTTTGTATCTGAGCAGAAAATACATAAAAAATGTAAAAAAAAAACGCATGACCAGTAATTCAAGAGTCAGTATGTGAAATCTTTTCATCAAGTCATAATTGATTACTTATCACCTACTCTACTCTGAAATTACACAAGTGTAGGAAAATACAGATCACAAATCTGAACTCACTTCTTGAGCTCCTGCTCCAAACGCTCAATGGTCTTCTTGCAGGAATTAAGTTGACCCTCCAGGTAGCTCACCTAAGTTCAGTTAGGACCACAAGAATTTAAGAATTTATGTTGATTTCAGAAATATATTTTTAGGAGTATATATAAGTTTATATTTTGTAGGAGTAAAATTTCTTTCTCTCTTAAATCAGAAACTAACCTGCTGCTCTTTTACTCCGAGGTCATGGGTGGCCTTTTGGCGAGCCTTCTCCAGAGAGTCACATGACTCCACTAAAGACTGGTTTTCTCTTTTCAAAGAAGAGATCTCTGTACGTTCACTGTCCACCTGGAGAAAGAGACACATAATAAAAATGTTTCTCCAATTTATTTGAAATTACAGAAAGCTATTTTAGGGTGTATTTTTTCTGGTAGCATTTTGACTGTGTCAGTCAATCAATGACTTTCCCAAAGGGACTCAATAGAGTTTCATTAATATGCACACATTAAAATCCAAATCAACAAAACCATTTCTAATAGATCCTGACCTTTTGCTTCTGCTTTTGCAGGGCAGCCTCTAAGGAGTCCAGCTGGAACTGCTTCTGTGTTCTCTCCTTCTTCAGTTTGTCCAGCTGGACCTCCATCTCCTGGATCTTCTGCAGGGCTTTCCCTGGAAGTCCATCCTTCCACTCCTCCACCGCCCAGCTCATGGTTTATAACCTGAATGAACAGACGTTGGTAAACTCATGAAACACATAAGCAATGGGAAACTGAATAAACCCAATCCAATCAAACAATAAGTTATCTCCACAAGGAGATAACTAAAAATAATTCTAAAAAAATTAGTACACAGAGAAATCTTGTGCGAGGACATTTTTCCTGATATTCAGGCATCATAGTGCCTGATTCCTTCTTTAGGTTCATGTACCTGGTGTATATATGACTGATGCTGGTTGTGGAATGTGCTGTGGTAAATGTTTGACGAGTTGGATTATGTTTACTGTATGTACCAGCTGTGTGCTGCTTTGGTTTCCTTTACGTTGGAGCTGCACTATGTATTATCTTGTGTATGTATACTTTTCTTAATCACTGCTCACTTACCCCAAGGGGGGTCTTATGAAAAAAAAAAAAATGACATTAGGGTAATAAGTAATTTGTGTAAACACTGCCACGAGGTGAAGCAAATGCATAAACACAAGTAGCAGACTGAGTAATTCATTGACTGAAGCTAACGTCTAGTGCTCTCCTGTAGTTATGTCATAACGTTGACGTTTTAGGATGAACTACGTTTTACCAAACATAACTCAGCATTAGATAAATAATTACAATGGTGAACTGACAACAACAGAAAGGTTTTGGTTGTGAGGACACTGTGTAAGAGTAAGTAAAATGTTGGTTTAATGAAGTGGTGATAACCTCGCGTTATCAACCCCGGTCACTGTGAACGTAGCTAGCCATGATAAGCTAGCTACGTTCGTGCATCCAACAGTAGGTCATGTAGATAATACCACACCGTTACTATTAGCACTTTGATACGCAGTTTACTACTACTACTACTACTACTACTACTACTACTACTACTACTACTACAACACACACACATCTAAAACAACAATTATGCTAATTTAAAGTGGAAAATATAACCTACGTACAGCTAAGTCTCTACTGGACGTAACGTTCACTTAGCTGCGTTCACTTAGCTGTTTTGAGGAGATGACATTGGTAATTTTAATATTAATATAAAATTACCCAGTTATCGGCCGGAAGATTATTAAAACTGTTCTAACGCTGCTAACTTATAGTATAGTCTGATGTGAGTCATATAAGCGTTAAGGCTGAGGACGGCTACACTTACTTTGGGCGCGAGGCTTCTCCACACGGACTATTTGTGTTGTTCTCGTTAGAAAATTCAAACTCTAACGGAGGAACCGCAATCCTCTCAGCTGTGCGCGCATTGGCCAGCTGGTCTGACGTCTTCTTTGACAACGTACACGATTGGTTAACGTGTTGTCGTCTCCACAGGGCCACCTCCTGGTGGGAGTCTCACACACGCTTCACTCCTCTGCCTGAACTCCACTGCTTCCCTAAAATAACCCCTGAGAATAAAATATCACGTGATCCTCAATTTGAAGATATCTAACATTTCATCAGCTGTCTGCACAGTATACACAGTCTATGATACTCACACACCCAACATACCAGTACAAAAATAAACTTTTTTCCAAGAGTACATACATGCTTATTTATGTTCTTATTCCCAGAAGACATACATCTTAATTTTGTTTTCATACTGTGAAATAGGCCTTTAAATTTGGCAAAGTGTGCGTGCCACATGACATATCCGAATTTCTCAGACATTGTTCTGATCACACAATTAAAAGCTATTAAAAGCTGTAGGTTAATCGTTTGAACATAGAAAATTACATTACGTTTTCATCAGTCCAATCTACTATTAAAATAAGTTCACAATTTATGTTAATTGAACCTGAAAAAATAGGGCTGTGTCAGCTTTATAAATCTTAAACCACAACTTGTTGACTAAACAGAAAAAATATGTCGAGCTAACACAAAGTTTTTGTGAGACTTTGACTTTTCTAAAGTTTCGCTTCATGGATGTTTCAGGATTTACACTATACTATGGTATGGTTACCTCTTTAATGACCTCATATACACTAAAAATGCTGGGTGGTTTCAACCCATAAATGGATAAATATTGGACTAAGTATCTGCTGGGTTATTTTAACCCAGTAAAAATGGGTTATTTTTGTCCGGTGGATAAAATCCTGGGTAAAAAACTAAATTTGGGTTACCAACAACAAAATATTAGATAAAAACAACTAAATACTGGGGAAAAAAACAACACAATACAACGTGAAAACAATAAAATCCTGAGTGAAAACAAAATACTGGATAAAAAACACAAAATATTGGACAAAACAATAATACAACCAATAAATAAATAGAACAATAAAACACCAGATAAAAACCCAGCATTTTTTAGCATGTATGAAATAGGTTTGGTATAGATGCTTTGTCTCAGTAAGTGGTATAAAAGATGAAGATGTCCATTAATCTATTTGATTTTAGTACTCTTGTTCAGCTCTGAAACATTCACTTTTAGACCAAAAGGAGTCCAGGCCTGTTACAACAACAGCACTAACATCAGCTGAAAGTCCAACACTGTAAACGTGTTGGGCAAAAAATGATGATTTTAACATGTCTGCTTGTTTGGTTGTCTACCTGACCTGGAAAAATAGTTGAAGATGGATAACTGGAAAACCTGCTAAGGTGGAGAAAAATGTTTCTATTGAACAAACAAGTATATGTAGCAAGGCAAGTTCCATACTGTTGTTTATTGTGAGTTCCACTGACATGTACAGAAAAAACAGAGGCTCAGATTTTAGTTATGCATTCCAACAGAATAAACTTCATGCCCGATAAAGTTAACAGTTCATTACAGAAACGACAGGAAACAAAACGTAGGTGGCCTTTCAATTAGTCTTTGCCTGGTTTCATGCAGCATGATTATGTACTTCAATGCTTTAACACTAGTGCCACAGGTATCTTCTTAAATGGCATCAAAGAAAAAAATATAATGTGTATTTTTCTCATATCTGGCCAGAAATGAACTGCAATATTCAAATCTGGCTAGCAGAGGCTTTAGATGGTTTATTGGCGTGTGCATATCAGCCTAGAAAACACTTTTTTGCATCGTGTGTTTCTATTTAAAATAAAATAAAAATGTGGAAAAGAGTTGCTGAAATGGTGCTTTTGGATTACATATGCAAAGCTGTAAGGCAGGCACCTTGTAGATGCAGATTTGCAAGTGACAGAAAGAGTCACATATGCAGGAGTTGCTACAATTATGACCACAGGCAACTCAACACTCAAGATGCATTACTTGTAACCGTAATGGAGCCACACTTGTGTGATGCATTAAACTGCTTCTATAGTAAACAAGACACTGAAGCTACAGGCTTTTAAAAAGAAGAAAGAAACTGGATCTGTGTCTTTAGTACAAAGTGAAGACTGCAGCGAGGTCAACTGTCCACTTACTGAAACTGTTAAAATGAAGCCAAGTGTGCTTATAGTTTTTCCATTTTGACATCTTTTAGTGACAAAAACTGTACAAAATTTAAGTACAAGAACCCTTAAATAAGGCCCAGGTGATGATCTTTGCATTACTTAAGCACTGACATGTTCTATGTAGTCACTACATCTGTAACTGCTCAACACTCCCAGTGTTCATAGCAAACTGAGCTGTCACCACGATCTCTTTCAACCACCCAGAGATTTGAGTTTTTAAATATGCATTCCTGAAAGTAATAGTTCAATAAAAGATTGAATTGTTGTTACTAAAAGATACTTTATACTATGGTTTAAATTAGCTAAGTGTATCCATCCCACACTGTTATGTGAATAAATGAACTTTGGAGAGGTTAAAGGGAAATATTATTTTAAATAAATATTACCATCTTGTTGATTATAAAATCTAAGGTGTATATCTGTCACCCCACAGCTCAATGTTCTCACTGTGAAAGGTAACTCCTACCAGATTATAGTGTATGTTATCATCCTACCCACAGCAGCTAGACTGACTTTAATCCCAGGATAATGACAATCCTTCAATTCATGATGCTTCTGAGAAAACACCAAAAAAAAAAAAAAAAAAAAAAAAAAAAAAAGTACAATAATGTATTTCTTGACAAAAGGCAACAAAAGCTACAGTGTTGCCCCTTTTTTTTCCTGAGAGCAAAGGGGCTCTGATCCAGGATCCTTGGTCAGGTCATAGTACCAATGTCTTCACTGTGACTTAAGAGGCAAACTGGTCTCAATTCAGCACCCCTGTATAAGGATACACTGTGAATAGATAGAATAGCTGGTTCCTTGTTAATTAAACCCGTGGCCCATTTGGTCAACAAGCCTCGTGTGAAAAAGACGAGAAAAAACCCCACACGTACGAACGGATAACAGTCAAACATGCAACACTTTCTGGTTCTTTTAAACAAGCAAATGTACTGTAAGACAAGCCAAAAATAAAACTACTCGTTAGTCATTCAGGAATAGTTCTTTGCATTTTCATCTCTGTTGCTACAGAGCATCTGATGCATGGTCAGTCGTTTTTCTTTTCACAGTTTAAACAAGAATCAATGAAGCCAGAAAACTCTTGATAGAATTGAAATGCATCAGCTGTGGATAAATAGTAATGCCCTCAGTAACAACTACTCATCAGTTTGTACAGAATTTCAAATCATGAGCAATGCTGTGCAGTCAGAGCTGCTGCCACACATGATGGTCAAACAGTTTGTTGATGGGTTCAGAGAAAACAGTGAATAATTTCAGACTCACCAGGAAAAAAAACACTGTGAAAAAATCTGTTTTCAGAAAATGGAGTTATCACATGAGAGCTGTGTTTCTTCTGGAAGGAGCTTTCCAACTGCTGTGATTGTGTTTTCAATCAGAGAAGAGAGCTAACTGAGCATGAACACTGTCAAAAGAAGTTCAAGGTTAGAGAGAAATATTTTGTATACTTTTTCATTCCAAAAAATGTAATTGTAATTTTTCTGCTTTCAAGTCCAGGTCTGACAGAACACAAGCATCTGCAGATACAAAACCCTGCCACCCTCATCTGGAATATGCTGACGACTGACAAATAAAACAACTCTGCCTAAAGAGAGGCAGAAAAAGCAATAAAGTACGAACCAAAAGTACAAAAAAACTGAGAGGTATTCGATGCATGCCATGCATTGTGATGTGTGTTTTGTTGCTGCTTTTAGAGAGGTTCCTCTCTTGATTTTTTTGCTCCTTCAGCTCCACTTTTGTTACTTCTGCTCCGCAATTTCTCGTTTGACCTCCGCTACATAATGATGATCTTTTCCATGAGCCACCTCCATGATAGCCACAGCCTAAAGACAGAACAAAAAAAAAAGTTTGGTGTTTTCTATAGAAATTTGTTGAGTTTTGAGAATATGAGCATCACATGTGCAAGTATTCTGACTTCATTTGCCTTTTATGGCTAACTCATCCTTATAAATGTTCAGTCTTACTCTTGTCCCCCTTTGAGCTCCCAATGTCTCTAAACCAAATGCATATAAATTTACCTTCTTCAAAGCCCTGACTCCTTGCGTCTTCTTCTCCAGCCCCAAATAGAGACGTCCCAGTTTCAGATACATCGATGCCACATTCAGGGAGTAGGCTGGGTAGTGAACACTGCAGAGACAGTATAATTTATACATTAAGCTAAGTCATGAACTTGAGAGAAAACAAGATGTCATCTATAATTCATGTTACAATGGTTTTGTTGTAGAGCTACAAAATCTAAAACATTTTGAGACAAAACTAACAATATACTGTAATAAAAAAAATATGTTCAGAGTGCATTAAACTCTATATGATATGCGTTATAGTCTATGTATTGTAGGAACAACAAAGAACACTACATGAGCAATGTAAGTTTTATGGTATTTAGTTAAGTATAAAGGTAATACATATTTTATTTGAAGCTGTCAAAACTTAGTATGTATGTAAGTATGTTTTCTGTTGAAGTAAAATGAGACTTCATATGTCCCTGCAGACCTCTGCACACCATAAGAGCCACAGGTTTGAAATTAAATTCTTACTCTTATCTTCTTAATTCGTCTACAGGGATTTATAGTCCATTCCATTCATTGTACTGCTGTACAACTGACTGACATGACCTGTACAGTGATGTCCATCTGCATGGCACCTTCTCTGAATATCAATGTACCTGTACGGCTGAATGATCTTCTCCCCATAGCTCATAGCACCGTCCCAGTCCTGCATGTAGAGACAGACGCCCATGGCCTGATACATCATATGCAGCATGTAGACGTTGGTGTCTGCAAATATAGCTCCCATCTTCTCCTGGCTGAGTTCACACATTTCCAGCAGCTCACTGGGAGGTGGAAGAGTCAAGGAACAATGGCACAAACGTCATAGCACAAGAAGAGAAAGCAGGAAAGTAAGAGAGTGAGAGTCTGTCGCTGATAACACAATGAGAAGAGGATATTTTTGTAGTGTTTCGCTCTCCTGAACTCCTCGATGACGTTCTTAGCGTAACGAACCATGGACTGGATTTCCTCTGGTTCTGGTGGAGAACTCAGTTTTCTGATCTCCATTTTTTCCTTGTCCTACAAAAGAGACACACGAAAAAGCATATTGTAGATGCACGGTAACACCTTACGCAAAAAACAAAACTTGAAATCTTCATGGCGTGTTTTGTTTTGTATCACTACAGTGTCTGTAGCTGTGTCTTAACCAATAATTCTAAACAGGTTGTAAGGATGTTCATGGTCCACAGTGGAAAAGCAGCAAAATGACATCCATGCAAATATATTGGTATGTGGTATTACCCACTCTAATTTCTGAACACAGTGCTGAGCCATTGCCCCACAATGCAATCCACAAAGTAAGCTCCTCACAGGTGGAAACATTACAAACTACTGTGTGAAACGACTCCAATAAGACCTCAAAGGATTTAGTTCCTAGAAAACTTGCTGAAGTCAAACTTGTACAAAAACCTGAGTTGCCACAATTCTAGTATTATTTCTTTCCAAAACTAAATACACCATCAGGATTGACCCACAAATCACACACAAAGTATATGCAATATTATATATCCAGTATCAAACTGGGACAGAGTGAGGTAGAGACAGCAACACAAACCACAGAGATAGGAGTCCTGATGTCTGCACAGTGGGAGCAGCTGCCATGATTCTGCTGCATCCTCCCAACAGAAAACAGACTGATGCAGATGCAACACTCTGTGGTACACCTACATTCAATACATCAAAGGTGTTTTACAATACCTTTGACTTGGTGGTGCATTCACTGCACTGGCATGTGAAGAAGTAGGAATCTAACAACCTCTCTTTCCTGTCCTCTGTTGGATAGAGCAGGTCTATGTAACTGTTAAAGATCTACAAAAAGAGAAACCATTACATAAAACCTGGGCACTTAGATTTCTGGAATTGTGTTTGATCTATAAATTCCTGTTCTCTTACCTCGTCTCCCGGGTTGATCTCTTGAACAGCTCTGACCTCAGCCACTGTGCCTTTGTAGGTCACTATGACATTGGGACTACAGCTGTGATTCATCAGTGCTACACTGGAAGAACAGGAGAGTAACAAAATAAGTGAGAGAGAAAGCTGTGAAATCAATTTTGCAGCTCCATGGTGGTTTGTGTGTAGCAGTGTGTAAAAGTTTAGGCACCAAAATCAAGGGCAGGGGAAAACAATACAGTTAAAACTTCAAAATAAACTTCATGCAAAGTGCAGTAAACAGAAAATGCCAAGAATTCAAAGATACACTTGTGCAGTTTTCAGGTCACTTTGATTATGATCGGATGCTTTTGGTTTTGGTACATGATGGGAAAAATTGTGTAAACTTAAAGTGCCTCAAACCTTTGCATGGTATATGCTACACTGAATATAAAATACAGATGAAGAGGAAAATAATTAGGAGGCTAATCACAAGCACTGAAAGGAAACCGTTCCAATATTATATAAAACACTGTGGGGAAATGAATGAGGCACTGAGGAGGAGGGATGGATGTAAAGAGACATTCAGGGAGAAGGAGGAGTTTCTTTACGCATATGGATCTTTCCAGTTTCATCTATTCAGTGCACAAAACAAATGAATGGATGGACTACTCAACACTGATAATGTGTTAGCTACTTACTCTGGAAAAGCAGCTGATCCCAGGTGGGAGAGCTCTTCGTCCTCTATAGTGAAACCATTGCAGTTGACCTGGAGAGAAAAGGAAACAGAAGTGAAGATATATAAAAACCCCAGCAGAATTAGAGACAGGGAAGAGCACAGCTGAGTAATATGAGAATACAACTTGCATCACCCTCTACTCCACATTACGACACCCCCTCCATTGAGGAGGAGGAAATCCGGTAGTGGAGCTTAAATGTAGTTGTGTGATAGGAAACCAAAGAGGTCGTCTCTCTTGGTGTAGTGTGAAAGAAGGAGACAGCGGCGCTGCCAGACAGATCAAATTAAAGAGCTAAATGCTGCAGAGTTAAACACACAGGACTCCGCGGGTGTGTGATACAGATCCAGTTTGGAAACCAACATGTGCCCCTGGTGCTTCTCTGTCTGCTGAGGAGTGCAGGGGGACAAGGACTGGACAGAGGAGTGGGAGGTAAGGAGAAGATCTCTGAAGACATAACAATTAACATGTAAACATGCTACATTTACACATTGTACATCCAAATGTTTTGCGTAGGATCAAACACAGAATGTCCTTATAAATACAGCCAATACTTCTGATGTGCTCCTAATAAATCACACAACAGAAACAGATAAATGAAGCTCTGTCTAGTACAGGGTTTTCAAAAAGCAAGGCTCAGGATTTATTAGATCTTGGAAGGGAGTGCCTCTTCACAAACTTTTTAAAAACTTAAAAACTAAAGCAACTCCCATGATGAGAGCAGCACAGCACCACCTCTCTCACCCCTGTTGCTCACAGAAGCAGTCTAGAAGTGTAAGGTTAGACATTGAAATACAAGGTTAGTACACTGGTACCCAGGACACTGTAGTAACAACACACCAAACCACTAAGACTTGCCGTTTTAATAATTAAATACAGGATAAGTGAGGACCGGAAAGACACAGCTGATATCCCTGTCATGGTGATGATTAAAAACAACCCACACTAGGACCACTGTCTGTGATTAATAAGAAATCACCATGTGACATCTTGTAATTTAAAGAATCTCGATGGTAAATTCTGCCCAATATCTTCCTGGTGTGTCTTCAGTGTTCTGATGGAGGCGTTGGTCCAGTTTTACCTGTGCAAAGAGCTCAGTGAGCGCCTGTTCGTCAGGGATGTCACTGATGTGTCTGGAGTAGAAGTGGTGCAGCGCTGCTATGTCTGCCTGGTTCATCTCGTCCTTCTCACTGTCCATCTTATCTAGATCTGTCAGAGGCAATGAAATACAGACAGAAAATGGACAGGACAGACAAAAACAGGAGACAGGGATGTGTGGAAGAGAAAGAAAAAAGGGAGAGAGAGAAAATGTGTTATGGGAAGCTTAGCGAACATTGTTGGAAGTTTAGACATGAAATTATTAATAAGTTATTTTAAATCAGTATCTCCCTTTAAACATTAGGCCCCATGACATAAAATACACAATCAACTACATAATGTATCAACAATAATACAATTTTAATGTTGAATTCACTGGTAATGAGAAAGGATAACACATAAGAAAGTGCTAAAGATAAAGCATAAAACAATTTGTTGTTGTTTGTTACTACCACCATAAGTATCAGTCACACAGACCCCCCCTCACCCCCACCCCCAACCAGTGTAAGATATACAACTGCTATAGGCCATGTGTCTTTGTCAATCACACAAACGTGGACACACACTGATGGCAGCAGGCAGCAGCTGGTCAACACTTTGCTTTGTGTGCATGAGAAACAGGTGTGAAGGTTAATTCTGTGACAATCCTGCAGTGACACATCTGAGCCGACAACAACAGCTCAGACTAAATGATAATTCCAACTTGAGCAGAGAAAACAGTTTGTGGGCAAGATTTATAAAACCTGAAATCCACTCATTAGTTAATTAGCTGGTTTGTTATGTTTAAATCTCCACTGAAAAACTGCAGAAAACACAAATCTATATAAATGTTGCAGCACGACAGAAAAAAGGAACAGAGTTTTTTTTACTTCTTTGCTTCATAATCATGAGTTGAAATAATTATGTTAACATGTCACAGTCAACCAGAGAGGAGCAAGGAGTTCTTTGCTCAAGGGCACAATGGCAGTAGTTGTTAAAGAAAAAGAGAGAACATGAAATTACAGCACCCAGAAACTTGGGATTTAAGTCCCAGTGCTCTGCACACTTAGAGTGAATGAAAGAGACAGAACCAGGACTGGAGGCTACAGCCAAGGATATTATTAGACACGCTGCTACAACTGCAGAGACACAGCAAGATCCCACACACACAGACACACACCGTGCCATGTAACTAAAATTGCATGAATATGTAACTAAACATACACTCATGAATTCACTCTCACACACACATGTACTTACGGGATTCAAACTCTTTGAGCAGCAGCAGCCTTTCTGAAGGAGTGCGCTCTGTCGTGACTCTCTGCAGTTGAGACACACAAGAGCATTTTAATCAAAAACCTGAATTATGCAAAAGAGATAATGATGTAACAACACAAAATGACCCAATTACCCCTTTTACAAACATGCTGGTCTTAATACAAGATTGCGTTACAGAATATTCAAACACTGAATCATCTTCACCTGTTTCATGATGATTCTGGCCACCAGTCTGACTGTTTCTGATGGACACCAGTTTTCCCCATAGGCACACATTGCTACACACTCCAGCTTATGCATAGGCCAGTCACCTCTCTGCACAAATATACAAACATAATAGACACAGAGCCAGAAATAAGGAAAATGTTAACAATTCCCATTAATGTAACACCTAAGAGCGTTACACAGTGTCAGAAAAGAAATAAATAAAGCATGATAATTAGAAGACTCAAACAGTGACTGATAAATGACTTACTTTATCACTGCAACACAAGTCATTCAGAAATAATCACCCAGGAAAACACACCTCTCTGTGTTTTACTGCATCGCATGTGTGTTTTGTGCCATGACACTAAATCTAGACAGAGTCAGAAGGAGGACAGACTGAGTCGTCATAGCAACAGCATCAAGCGTGTGCTCGCTCTGCTCCTCCATGGATCCTTCCTGAAGTAGTTCTCAATGAGGTCCCAAGGTGGGTCCATCCAACTATTAAATAAGCTCTTTAAAATACTTGAAGGCTGCAGCACACATAAAAAAATACTGCCAATCTGTTCACTCCCGATTAGGATATAACTGAAATATCCGTAAAACCACAGTTTTAAAATACAAAGTATTGTGTTCCCAGTAAAATCAATGGATTGTCACATACACACTAACACAAATGTACAAAAAACTCTTACCTGGCAGTCAACATTGCAGTAGTAGGCCTGCTTACATTTCCCACATTTAAAAAGGTCCTCTCTCCTGTAATGACATGGAGACAACACAATCATCCTCTACAGCTGTGCTAAGAGGGACCAGTGAAACACGCTTACTTTTTAATCTACTGAGGCAGCTTGATCTGATGTGGGATTAAATTTAAACTTTCTACTGACTTCTTTTTTAATCAAACACTTGGACACTTGATATATTCACTGTTATACTGAAGCAGGATGAGATGGTCCTGCTGATTTGAAAGGCTGACTAGACAAAAACAGGTTAGCTAGCTGTTTAATTTTATTTATCACTGTTCTGTGCACGATACAATGGGAATTTTTAATTCCTAGCGCTTTCCACAAACATTTCTCTTCCAATTTTACACCAAAAGGAGTCACTTTGTAAATCATAGGGGATGAACATATAGTTGGACTGAGTATTTTGACACTGTTGGAGCAAATGTACACACTCATGTCCACCCTCTAAATCCACACATGCACCCCTGGCCTTCTCTCATCTCCTGGCTCCTCCTCTCCTGGGACACACGGGCACCTATATTTAGCACCCTAACCTTTGAGTGCTCTACAAACCTTTTAATGGCAGCGTGGGTAGGACGCATGTGTGTGTTTAAAGACAGTGTGTGTGAGTGAGAGTGTGACAGAGAAAAACAGTTACTTTACCTCGTTAAAAAAAGATTGTCATAGTGCATCAGATGTGAGTGAGCTAAACTTTGAAAGACATTTGCACGGAATTCAACTTTCTTTTATGGTTTAGATACAGTCTGCCTACACACACACCTACACATGACAGACCTTTCTAACCACTCCACATCCTACACGGTGCAGCACAGGCACAGTAACATCACAGAGATATTAGCAACAATGGTGTGTGTGCATGGTGCAAGCAGGCATCTTATACTATTACTTGCAATAGGGTTGCCAGGTCAGTAATGACCTGACAGCATATAGTTGCGGGACATCTTTTAGTATATAGAAGTATTTATTTAGGTTTAAACTCCTCCACTGAGTCTGCAGTGCTCCAAGCAAATACTGCAGCGTGGGTCAGGTGAGCTGCCTCCCCGCACTGACCCACTTCCAGGCTGCAGCAGCTCGGTGGTGTCCAGAGGTTTCACAGCTAACCTAGCAAGGTATCGAGGTTAGCCGGCGGTGAACTGGACCCACCCCCAGCTCCAGTCTGGTTTAAAACCACACCAAGGAGGTACCAGCTGATGGTTAACTGTCCCAGAGGTGTTTGTACCAGCTGTGTGCGGAGAGGTGCAGGTTACCTGGTGAAGCAGTGCTCACAGTGCGCTCCCCTCTCATTCACTGTCAACACGTAGGAGTAGGCAGGGCAGGCGAACACCAGCTCCCCCACCGAGAAGTGCCGCACCGCCCGCAAGCCGCGACCTTTGCCCGGGCTCAGGAACCGCTCCGTCCCCTCTATACCTTCGTTCTTCATGTTTGGTTCTGTTTTACGGTTCCTCTATCAGACACTACCGACCGCCACCTGTGCCTGCTGGGTGCCCTGTAATCAGCTTCTGTCTGAGCTGCTTTCTTCCTCCACGGTCCAGCGTGGGTCCGCTGTGGCAGCCAGCGCCCCCTGCTGGAGAGGCGACAACACAACACAGAGTCACAGTCGCACAGTGACAGACCACAAAGGGCGTCACTCTGTGATTAAAATACATAGCCTATTTTCAACTATCTTCAAGTTTAAACTGAAGGAATAACCTTGCCAACGAAGGAAAATATGATAAACCAGCCTTAATTTGGCTTTTATTTATAAAAATTAGGCAATAATCTAAATGTTCAATATTTGCACAATTGTCCAGTATTCCAGATGTAAATATTCACAGCTTTCACATGTATTTATTTTACTGACCCAGAGTTACGTTCACATTTATACATTTTCTTACTTCATACATTCATGTCTTTATATTTTTATATCTTTAGGCTATATGTTATTTCCAAATTTCATGTCTTTTTGTAAAAAGGTGACCTGACAAGCAATGTGCACAAATTCCAATGTGCTTGAACTATCCTGTCCCTGTACAAATGCTAACAGAGATCTATTCTATACGTTTTCCTCTGCTGCAGTCAACAGAGTACACGGCCTTCAAACACAAATAAGCTACAACTGACTCTATCAACCCACAGACTATTATAACCCATCATCTGCAACATACAGAGGCTGTGATAACATGCTGGTACTTCATTCACATGCCTAAGGTCTACTTCCCAGAACACATCATGACATTCACTGGTCAGCATGAGCATGTTTCAGGATAATTCTCTAATCAACTTGGCAAAAGGGGATTTGTTGTGGAAAGTCCAAATTTGTGAATGTGTGAAAATTCTTCTCTTTTGCAAAGTATTTCTCACTCTTCTTAGTTATATTTTTGGTGCAATTTTAAAGAATGCTTCTGCTAAATTTATCTTTAAGAAGTGATGGGGCAAAATCGACCCCTTTACAAAGCATTGTGGACAACATCCCCAGTGCAAATGACAGCATAAATAAAGTAACTATACAAGTATAATATCTGATTTATGGCTTAAAAAAGATTTCTGTGCTCTGTATGCCATTGTTCGTTTGTCATTTTGTATGCTGATATATTTTCATTGATTATACATCATAGATAATACACTGAGAGCTAAAACAACTGAAATTAAATTCCTTGCACATATAAACATACTCAGATGATAAGAGTGATTCAGATAAATTAGTTATTATTATTCATTAAGAGCTCTGAACATTAAATAATTATTTTATTTTTAATCAAATAAATCATTGTGCAGAAGAACCTGTCAGCATGCTCCATCATCTAATGAGGAAATTCACTGGATAAATGTAGATACATCAGTTCACTAGAATGATATGGCAGTCAAACCGTTATGCAGCCCCCAGCAAGATAACTCAAGACACTAAATGATAAGGGGTTTCTACAAATAAATATTTTTCTAAGGTCATCTGAGACACAGGTCTCATCACCCAACATTAGTGTTGGGGGTTGTGATTTTGAGGCTGAATGACAGCAAATCTCTGTCTCTTTGTCTGTATAATATAGCCACTGCATATATGTTTATATTTTCTACACGTGTAACTTGGAGCACACAAGTGTTACCATGTTGCTTTGGTCTCAGTAATTCATCCCTGCTAGAGGAAAAATTAGCCATCTTTATTGTGCCATCAGACTTTTCAACACTAATTTAACATAACACTGAACACAACCATCATATCTTATTTTCAGTCACTCACTACACACAATCAACTGCTTTTTGCAATATCTATATATAAGTAAAAAGGTGTATATCCATCTATCCATCCATTTATCCATCCATCCATGCTGCTGTGACAAAAGAGTTTTCCTGGTGCGGGACCAATAAAGTCATCTTAACTGTTTTCTGAGGCAACTCTGGCTAATAGACTAACAATTGAAATTAGTAATTACAGACAATCTAAACAATATTTATATTATCAGGTCCACAATATGGAGCCATATAATATGTTTAATTAAAAAACAAAGTCTAATGCAGCCCTAAGCTGTGCAGCTGGGCATCTTAAAGGAATAGAAACCCAGTTTGGATGTTTATTTTGACATAAACTAATCTAGTCTGAAAAAGAGCTCATGCGATTAAAATATCAATTTCTGGAAGTCAGAATTTCCCCATTATGGACAATTTCATGGCAGCTGCCATTTGAAATGAACTTACGAGAAAATTGGGAGTGTTTTTCTGATTGATTGGCTGGCTCTGACATCACATAGGTTCAGCATGTGGAAGCTACGCATAGCGAATTACGCTGCATCATGGCAGCACAGTAGTGGCATTAGGACGGTTATAAAAAACTCTATTAAGTTTTTCATAAATGGTCAAATATGTCTAAAATTTCTTCTCATGGGCTCTCAGTATTTGTTAAAATCAAAGCGTTTTAAAGCTGTTACATGATCTGAAAGTGTTTGCAGATATGATCCAGCTCCAGGGATGCATGACTCTGAGAACGTCAACAGAAAAATCAATGTATTCTATATTTGGAGGCTTATGAATGTTTGTTCAGAAACTTCTATATCTATTGTGAGCTTGCACAATCACCCACTGCGGCAGACATAAACACTTCACACAGTTTAGCTTATATATATAAATGCATTTATTTAAGTTAATCATTTCTCCTCATTCAAAGTTGAATTTCTGCAGTATCTATAAAACAGGGAACAGTTAGAAGCGCTGTACAGTCTGACAACAAAACTAGGAACCGCAGCTGAGTACACTGTGTATATATGTACATACTGTACACACACTGATGTAGGTATATACAAAAATATACACTTTTACATGTGTGACCCCTCGTGTCATATCACCCACCTCGTAGTTTTGACACCATTCATTCAACAAAGCCACATTCCTCTAAGAAAACACACATTATCGTTAGTTCACGTTTCTCCCCATCGATTACGGTTTCATCCATCATCCGTCATTACTGGTCGATGAGACTTTTACAGTATATTGTCTTATGTGCATGTTCAGCCCCTCTTATGCCCCACTTGTAGCAAAAGATGGAGAAGCTTAAGCAGTCCTGAGCTGGATGTCTCAGCGGGGCTTTTCACATATCAGAGAGGGCTCTTCTTCTGCTAATCCTAAGAGGGGATTTGAGGTGGGCTGAGAGGGAAGACGTCCCAGTTTTAGGACAAATCCTGACCTAACTCTTCTCCCTGTTTACAGGAAAAGCTGAGAAAACACAAAGCTCGACCTTCACGCCTCCTCTTTCGTTGAACTCCATCAAATAAAGCGTTGATTGTTTCCCTCTGAGACACAGTTGGTACTATTGAAAAGCATAAAGTCCTATTCCTCAGTGGGGAGAATGCTCTTGTTTACTGACTCCTGTCAAGTTAAATGGCTATTTTTAATCCCATTAAAGACGCCTGTCTGCAAGGCTGTCCATAGTCTTCCACTGTTTGTACAATGCCTTTAACAATTTTCAAAAACACAGATTTGGCTACACCTTAACAGGTGTTTTGCAGACATTAATGTGCATGACAGTGTTTGTCTACAAGTTAAAATGCTTCAAATAAAAAATACTAATTTTTTAACCCACTGTCCATCATATAACTGACACTGGATCAGCAGCTAAGAGCAGCCCCCCCCCAAAGTCTCCTACAGGTTGAACTGAGGCTGGAGACAACAATCACACATCATACTGTGGGCAGCCTAGTCTCCAGGGACTTATTCTCAGTTTTCATTTTTACCTCTTCTTACGCCTCACACAGAAAACAAAAATCAGGAAGGAACTTTGGCACATTGTGCTAAAGATGTAAACATTTAATCATCCAATCAAAATGAGGCGCTGGACTTCTTAGTTATTACAGTCATTTCCTCTGTGTATAACATAAAAAGAATAAAAAATAAAATAGCACTCGTTTCATCTTCACAAGAATAAGATTAGTTTAAAAAGAAAAGGCTTAAAACAACACATGTGAACTGTTGTAGCAGACAGTACTGCCCTGGTCACTCAGGTGTGTGCAGTTTGGTTCTCGTGCCTGTTCTGTGGAGTAGTTATGCTCGTTTCCACTGCCTGGTGAGCAGAGTCAAATCAATAGTTTATAAAATCAAACAAAAAGACAAGAAAATGTAACTAACAACAAGTATGAAACCCGCTGGCTGTGAATTGTGCATTAGAAGTTGACTACCTCAAGTCCCTTTTTCTTTGCTTTCTCAGTTGGCGAGCTGCTGCCCACGGGAAGCAGGGCGATAGAGGGCGCTGTACACCACACAAAAAAAAATCCTTATGCTGACCTTCTAGTCTGACATCTATCCCACACCAACCGAGAAGCATCAAGATTTAGCAACTGTTCAGTACTTGAGAATTGCTGAATTGTGCCGAGGGAGCTGCTACATCTAAACATATTAACAGATTTGATCTATGTGGATATAAAAGAAAGAAATGACTAACAACTGAAAATGATGAATGACCTCAGTCACCACAGACCAAAGATCAGCCCTATGAATAATCTTAGTGGGGAAAAAATGAGAATCAGGAGACATGCATCATCACACTTGGTGCGCTGAAATAAGGTGTCGACATGTTTTTATCGTCTGTGTGCTACACAGCTTCTGATTTATGCACAACTGAGGAAAGTGACTTAAACTTAAATCCCCATCAACTCTTCTTCTGTATTGCAACAATCTTAGGAAATTAAGACAATGAAAATGTTGCATAATTTTCCAAAACAGATTGGCAAACTTTCCCCGTACTTAACGGTAAATCCCTCTCCTGATTAGCATGAAATCCAACTGAAACCCCAAATCCGGATTTGAGCCTTTGAATTTGGTCTCCAAGGCAACACCAAACTTTCTTCACATCTAGGCTGGACCTTTGGCTGAGTCTCTCTGCGGCCTCGCAGCACAATGCAGCAACCTATCAAGTCTCAGGATAGGCTTTTTAAGCAGCTGCGGTTTCAACTGACCTTCTCGACTTCACGCTTACAGATGAACGGACAAGATAAGCCAAACATTGAGTACAAAGAAACAAAATGGCAGAAAAGGAAAAAAGTCAGTGATTAGAAAAAGTAAAACTATCAGACAACCCAGCAAACATGACCAGCTGTCTTTGTCAGTCAGCAGCACGGTAAAATTAAAAGAGCTTTTACAAAGAAGACTGTAAACGTGCAGGGAGGGGAGACAGATGGAGGACAGGAGAGAAAATGTAGCACTAAAGAAGACTTGAGGTTGCAACTTCTTTTAGTCTCTCTAAAGTAGGAAATGGGATGTGAAATTTTGATACATTATTTCTGTTGCACAGTATCTGATCAGAGACATGTTGTGATCTTTGTAGTTGGCTTGAAGTTGCCAAGGGATGAGTCACTCTAAATTGAATCAAAACCAATTTCCCTAAACTCCTCCATCATTACTCAAGTACAAGGTTCACAACAGTGGAGATGAAGTGATGAGGAACACCAGGAGAGACTAGTGTTGCAAAAAAAATACACAAAAGGCATCAGGAAAGGGACTTACAAACAGATAAATGTACTGTAAATGGTATCAGCAACACTATCTGGTAACACAAAAAGTGGCACTGTGCTGTTTCGTGACACTAAATTGCTCTGAATAAAGTAGCTTGTCAAAATAAACAAGAAAAGTGTTCTTATTTCTACTTTGTATCAGCAAAAACTTAACAGCCCTGCTTGTGCAATCACAAAAATCTGCTCACCTCCAGCAGAAACAGAGTGAGGACAAAGTAAAACCTTGTTTATAGCAGTTTCAAAACTTCTGCACAGATGGCTCATCTAACAGGCTCAATGGAGAAAAAAATATGTTGACGTGAAACACTACTGACTGAGTGTCAGTGTGGGAACATGTTGATGAGACATGCAGTTAGAATGAGCTTTTTGGAGCACATGTACATGCACATTACACATGACTTTTCTTTTTGCATGACATCTGCTCCATGGCTTGAATAATCAAGGTTTTACTTGACTAAAAAAAAAAAAAAGGGGGGG
>OOFC01050446.1:0-11478 GCA_900323345.1 Pseudochromis fuscus | reverse complement strand
GAAGCAAAAAGTCTTGTCAGGAAGTTAAAAGTGCTGCGTCTGTGTCTGGAGTTTAGACAGAGTAGTTTTCTTAATATCATGCTTTGTTGCTGCTTAACACACACTCACGGGCACACGAGCAGATGCCTGCACACACACACACACACACAGGCAGGGTAATGCTCTGTTGAAGCTGGGATTGACAGAGTTTTTTTTCTTCCAGAGCACATGCCAAAAATCCCAAGATATTGTGCACAAGTGTGCGTGTGTGTTTTTAAAACATACAAATCCAGCACCAAATTAAAAGTGAGAGACAGGAATTGACAAGACCAAAGGGGGGAGGAGGAGGAGGAGGAAGATGAGGGTGCAACCAAAAATGAATGAAGGCATGTAAAGAAACCTGCTATCCTATCTTTCCCCAACACTTCAGCCAACCTGCCAAACATGTTTTGGATTCATGTCACATGATCATGTGTGTATTTTTCTCCCACCACGCCTGCCAGCTCTGGCTTTGAAACTTGGTCATTTGCAGCTGCATCATTTTTGAATTGACGTCATCTCCTGAACTTACTCTGACAAAAAAGGCCAGTTTATTATAGTTCCTTTGATCCTGTGTTGAAATCACTGTGCGCCTGGCCTGGAAAAAAACAACTAGGCTTTGGTTTTTGTTTTTTTCTCTCAGGAAAACCTTCACAATCAGTGCTGCTGCATGCTGTGCAAATGACACATCAATACTGGATCAATAGGAGACACATCCCTGCTCTTTTAGCAGGCTAATGGCTCCAACTGTCTAAGTTAGGTCAATATATGAGCGAGGCCAGACTGCCTTTATAAAAATAGTCTTTGAATCACAATTTGTATCTAGATAGATTCTGCAGGAATAAAACTACTAATAGAATTCACTGACATGTTGTAAGAGGATGGCGATAGTAGCACTTTTACTTCAATGTGTCTGTTTAAAAATCTTAACAAGTGCACTTCAATGAATCCTGGAAACACTTATCCTACTGCTGTTAATGTTCCTGCTGAAACACTTATTAGATTTTGCAGCATTTGCAATGTGATAAAAGCAACAATGAAAAAAAGTGAAAACTACAGTTGTTCCCAAATATGATTAAATGTTTCAGATTAATGAAAATAGGCCGTTTAAATACACCCTCTAGGGCAGGTTAAGGCCTGGTTAGCAAACAAAAGTCCATTACAGTGGGGACATGTTTGCAGTCAGGGTAAGAAAATACTTGTTTACTGTGTTTTAAAGCATCCTTGTTGACTCAACAGGTCAGTAATCCCAACAGTGTCTCTCTATACACCAGTCAACAGTAACTGAGTCACAGCACCACAGAAATCAGACACACCCAGACTGCAGTTTACATACAAACACACACATTAAATTCAGTCTTTTTCCACTGTTTGGTTCAGAACAATCATATTACAGAAGCGGGATATCATTTGGTCAAGAAATGTTTGGAAATCAGACTCACTGCTGCTGAATAAAATACAAAAAAGAAGATTTTTAGCTGGACAGAGACAGAGCCAGGACACAGATTGGTAGCACACAAAGAAAAGGCATTGTTTGAGGTTATAGTGTTTATATCATTTAAATCAACTTCAGCACTGTTTGTTGTTTCCTTGCGGGACTTAACGATGACACATTTTCTCCAGATTGTAGTTTATTTCAAGTTTTTCTGCTTTATTTAAGAAAACAGTGCAGTGCAGAGTGGGTGAACACAAGCAGTGTGACACTAACTGCTCAGTGAAACACTGGGTCAGCTTCAGAGAGCTTCACACCCACACTCCTTAAACTTAAATTTAGAGTTAAAGATTAAAATATGGGAAAAAAGACGATGTGACAGGCATGAGATACAAGCTTACTAAAACACAATATACTTCTAATCCAACTGATGTTATGCCAACATTTATTTTTATCTCCTTATCCATTTAACCAACAGAACAATCAGCAGCCATTAACCAGGGGTTTGTTTTAGGACTACAGCAGTGTGTTTGCTCTGCTGCCACATCCTGGTTCCATCTGATAGACCACAATAGAGGGAGTTCCCAGGAGATCTTATCCAGTCTGGTACCAATTAGTCAAACAGACAGACGGCGTAGGACGACGTGTACTCACACATTCTCCAGTCCCTCCATTCACACATGCGATAATGAAAAGGGACAGCGTTGTGCTCTCCATATCAGCTGGTGTGGGTGTGTGTGTGTGTTTTTCTGATGACCACAGACTGTGCGATGATGAAGATACGTACTGATCATGTCTTGTATCAGGCACGGCTCTGTCCATACGGAGCTTGTCACTCTCCACCTGGTTGAACTTGTTCCTGGCGTACGGGTCCTGACCCGGTCGGACCACTGTGGCGCCGACGTACAGATCCTGGTCAAAATCCTGCCAGCGCACCTTACCTGGACACACACACACACAAACATATTAAATACATGTATGAAGACATCCTCATTATCTGTATTCTGTTTAAAATGCAACCTCAAAAGCAACAGCAACCATCTACCATGTAGTCGTCGCTTTAGCCGAACAGTTACAAAAGAAAAAGTGATATATTAATGCGTAAGTGTTTAAAACAGTGATCTAAACTCTAAACCACTGGAGATGATCAGTAAATGTATTTTTTCTCTGCTGAAATAATGTTAAATAAACACAGTGTATCCAAAAATAAAAGCCAGCACCAAAGAGGATGTTTAAACCCTCACCAAGGGCTAAAAATGTTTCTCAGGAATGAATGGGATTATACATCAGTGGGAATATGAAATGTAGGCAGCAGCTCGACTGATGCAAGAATCCTTCACGACTGACAGGAGGGAACCTCGCTGCTTCAAGCTGCTGCTCGACAAGGCAGCAACATGGTACTGAGGAAAGCTGACATGAAATTTATGCTGCTTGTATGCGAAAATATGCAGAACAGAATTCAGGGGATGGGGAGAGACTACTTTGGCAAAGCTGGAAAACACAAAAAGAAAAAATTGCATAAATTTCTACTAATTTGCTGCAGCCTAAAGAACTTGATCAGTATAAATAAATACAGTCAATATAATTTTTTTTTTAGAAAACACACATTATCGACCCTCCACTCCCGATGCGTCTGTTTGACAAGATTACTGACATCACTGAGCACTAAACAGAGAAAGTTGTCATGTTTAATTTCACAGTTTATCACTGACTACTGAGACACAGACACACACGAATAATAATGCAACTAATTAGCCGGGTGCAGCTGCTATGCTAATGACTTGTGTTAAGCATATGGCAGTGTGAGATTACAGTATCTCTCAGCGTAGATGAGTATGTGCACGTCAGACAGACAGACAGACAGAGCCCGAGGAGGAGGAGGAGGAGGAGGATGAGGGAGCCAGCGAGCGTGTGTGCATGCGTCTACCCTGACAGCACGTGAGTGTGTCTGGCATGTTAATTAGATGAAGCTTGCAATGATCTGCTTGCGACTATATAACAGTGCCTCCGAGACACTGCTGTATGTGTCACAGTGTGTGATGTCCTTGCTGATATCTATGTTTAGTGGCAGCAAGTAATTACTGTCGTGAAATTCATGTTTTGACTTCACTTTGGGAGTCTGTAAAAGTCTTTATTAGAGTCCCTGTTTCAATCCTGCTGTTTTCTTTGTGTGCACTGAACCACAAAGCAGATTAACACTCACTTTCTCTCTGGGATTACTCATTTTTTCCCCCCCAAGGCCTCTACAGCAGGTGCATCCATCTAGTCTCAGCTGGTTCCTCTCAGTGCGTACTGGTGAACGGTGTGGTCTGTTAGTTGCCATTACAGCGGTTTGAATAGTTTTCACTCTCCCTTAGAAACTCATCACAGAGGTGTTTCAGCCCACTGCTTCTGACTCTGTTGTTTTTAGCTGGAAATCCCTCCATGCTGGCGGGCTGCCAAATGACGGTAACTGGCGAGAACGATCGGTGCTCGGTATCGTTGGCTGCATCTGTGCTGAGCCATGAACCCGCCGCCTCCCAGCTCAGAGGACACGAGCGTTAAATGTGCACACATGTCATGTTCTATTCCCTTCCTGAAAAACCATTAATGGATGCATTTCAATCAGTTCAGCCTATGAACAGCACAATTCCTGATACCTGCACTCAGAGTAGATCTCTGCTGAGTACACCAAGGATGTTGTGGCAGTAGAAACTATAATTACTAAAATCATATGAATAAAAACAGGAACTTTAAAAAGACAGCATTACCATATTGTTTATTTTAATTAAACTACAATATAGTTTTATAGATTTTACATCAAGTAGAGCAGAAATAATCAACTTATTAAAAATGAACTGACAAACTTTTAAATTTATATGAGTAATGTTTCAAGCTAATTTCAGCTTCCCAAATGTGCCTATTTTCTAAACTGACTGTCTTTGGTCGTCACTATGGGCATTCAGAAATTGTCATTTTGTTCACGTTTTCTGGATATTTCTTGAACCAAAATGAGCACCTAAAGGTGACAGAGCATTCTGAGTCAGGGCCCCGAGGCTCTGCAACAACTTGCCTGAGGAAATTAGGTCGGCTAAGTCAGTGTCACCTTTTAAGTCTCTTCTTAAAACGGACTTTTATCAGAGAGTTCGACTTACTTGGATCTGTGTTCTCCATTTTATCACTGCTTGTGAAGCACATTGTAACTTGTGGTTTTAAAAGTGCTTTATAAATAAAGATTATTAATATTTCATTATTGTTGTTGTTGTTGTTGTTAACATCTACATAATCAGTTGGTCTTGGTCCGTCCTGCAGTGGGTTCATTTGTCATCACAACACTTAAGTGTGGAACCTGAGTCACGTGAAGACAGGTGTCATCATCATCTACAGCCTCCATTCACTGATGAAGATGAAGAAGTTGATTAAGTAGTTAAGATTTAATTTGTTTATTGTCCAAGTGAAGGTTCAATCATCTCCATCCCTACCCTCAACTATGGTCATGAGTGTTTGGCAGTAACTGAAAGAATAAGATCAATAAGATACAAGTGGCTGAAACGAGCTTCCTTCGCTGAGTCGCGGGTCTGACTCTGCATCACATGGTGAGGAGTTCAGCCATTCAGGAGGAGCCTGGAGGAGAACTTCTGCTCCTCTGCATTGACAGGAGTCAGTTCAGGTGGTTCAGTCATCCAACCATGTTGCCTCCTGTCAAAGGTCTACCAGGCAGGTCCAACCGGGCGGAGACCCAGAGGTCAGCCCAGGACTCACTGGAGGGATTATACCTCACAGCTGGCCTGGGAGCAGCTGTTTGGGTGGTTTTAAGCAGCAAACAACATCTTCGCTCTTCCTCATTTCCATATTCTTTCATGACTTAATCAATTATCTTTCTCTTCCCACCACCTTCGCTCTGCTTCTTCTTCTTCTCCTCCTCCTCCTCCTCTTGTGTTTGTGCTGTGGGTCGTGTTGTGATACGCTGTCGCTGTTGAGCGTCGAGTCACCCTGAAGTTGAAATACTCTCACGTCCACATTCATTGCATTTCCACTGTGGGATCAGATAAGAGTGTGTGTGTTCAGCATTCGCAGGTCATGGGCTCCTGAAGGAGGGGCGGCGGCTGCTTTGAGTCAGACTGGCGATGAGAGCTGAATGAGGAATCAGCGCTCGGATACTCCCTGCTCCTGACGGACACCGAAACAATGATTCTCAGAGTCTGGGTGGAGACGCATAGCTGGGTTTGTGGGGAGACTGAACTGGTTGGCTGAATTATTTTGGATAAATTAGTGACTCCAACCTTTTTTTAAAGCCGTGTCACACGTTGTCTGTACTGCATTGTCTTCTCTCTCTGTGGTTATTTAAACGTGGTAAGGTTGAGGTTGTTCATGTTCTGCTGGTAATAAAAGTCAAACTATGCCACTGTGTTACCACATTTTGAAAAGGAAATGGTTTTGGTTGTGGGAACATGATGTGGAATACTCTCTGAATACATAAATGTGGTGTACAGTATCTGCCGTCCACATGCTCCACAGCTGGGATATATTTGTAGAGTCTTTCTCTCTAGTTCTATCACAACTGCAAACAATGAGGTACGAAACCCTCTCCAGATCCTGAGGGAGATCCTGGTCTAATATCCTGGTTTTAAATATGACAACAGATGTATTTGATAGTTTTTTGTTTTTTTTTACTTGAACACACATGGTTTACACAATTGAGATTTATGTGTCTCTCTGTCTTCATTCCCAGCACTAAAAAGGACACTCAGGGATTACACTACTGCATGTGTGGAAAATAAAAGTTTTTTGGCTGCAGATGGAGCTTCACAGGTAGATAAACAGCTTAAACTTATGTCATGAATGAATCATTTATTATTTATTGAATGACCCTTTTGAATTTTTTACTGCGAGTCAACAAAGTTAAAGAAATCCCAGTGCTGAGTGAGTAGATTTCTTTTGGTGTTTTTGGAGTGTGACAGCTGAGGTGAAGTTTCCTACCTGGTGGCAGAGTCTCCATGCTGTGAGCCTTGTCGTCTGAATTGTGAGATCTGCCTCGACTGGATGAGTCATTGGAGCCCCAGTCATCCTAAAACCAACAGGACACACAGTTAGACATATCACACACAAACACACACTTAATCATTTTATGTCAAGACTGTCATGAGACATGGGGGAGGAAAAACTGTGTGTAACACAGAGACTGCATATACAAATGGACAAAGCAACCGGGCCTCAAAAATGAGGCCAATGTGGAAGTGAAAATGTGCAATACCACTGATGATCACTAGATACTGGTTCCATAAAATTCACTAGCTAAAATCAACTTTTCAAGATTTCAAAAAAGGACACCAAATATGGTCACTTCTGGCTCCAAATAACCAACATGGCAACATTCAAATGCCAAACTTCAAAGTGAGTCCACAATCAGACCAAATGTATGCATTTAATCAGACACATTACATTTGAGGATTGCTTCTTTATCCACTCCATCTCCCACTACTTCTTCCTCCATAGCCTGATAAACACAATACATGTTTTGTTTTCAGTTCATTCGCCATATGAATCAGCAGCGATTCAGATGAAATCATCGATCATTTCAATTATTTCCATCAATTCATTCATTCACTTTATTCCATCCTTACCAAGTTCATCTTCTGAGCTCCACAGAGCAACACAGCTGAATTGATGTCCTCACCATTTATACAAATGGACAGATGACCGAGCCAATCATCCCTGTGTCCAAATACGTTACCATTAAAACCCAGTGGATCGATACACTGGGAGGCACGGCAATTAGCACCATTCATTCCCTGTCCAGAGCGCTGCCCTTGACTTTAGAAAACTATTGTTCGACTGGCTTATTTGCTCCATGGTTCGGTTTCACCTTCAGCCTGTCCAAAATGCTTTATTGATCTGTTTTCTTTTCTGCTTTTAGGACAAGCAATGACACTGCAACATCTCAAACCATCACAGAAAGAATTCAGCAGTTCATTTCTACCCCTAAGAGACGGGGAGAAAAGGGATTTCCACGCTGTTTTTCAGTTTTGTTTTTAAAAGGTATTTTATCCTTTTACATTTCTAGTAGCAAATAAAACTGCTGTGGGTCTGTGTGACTGTTGCACAGTATTTCATTCTGGTCCAGATTTATAAATGAATCTGTTGTGGACAGGACAGAAGCTCAAGCCCATTTTTCAATGACTGCAATAAGATTAAACTGGCCACTACACACAACTACTGTTTAAAAAACAATCCTACATAAAATCAATTTCTATAAGTGTGAGTGTGGGGCGGTAATGCTCAGTGTAGGATAAAAACTAGAGCTGGCAGCAGTCTTACAGTCCGACAGCTTCTGAGGAAACACAGGCCACGTTTTCAGGTAAAATAAAGCTACAAATTGGCTCTGAGGTTTTGCTTCGTCGAGCTGTTTTGAAGAAAACATTCTACAGCCAATTCTTTAATTCTGTCTCTCTGCATTTTGAGCTGATTACAGAATATCCATCCATTTTTACAAGTGATTAAAAAGTGATTCTTTCCATATGTAAATCTCCATGTTTTCTCATTGGTTTTCAGTTTCACTGAGTTTTAGTATGAACAAGAAATATCTCAAGAAACAGTTACTGATGTCAGCAAACGTGTTTCGTTCTCCCTGCTCAAACAAAGCTGATCATATCTGCCATGTCCTCCTTCTGCCTCTTACCCTCAGCAAAAAAAAAAGTCCTCTTTTATATGCCTGGATGCCTCCCAGTCCACTACAGAGCAGTTCCACGTTGAAACGCTGATGTGGATATTTGCCTCTCGTGAGGAAAGACCTCCCCGAAGCATCTGCGCCTATGTGCAACAAAAGTGCAAAGCAGACCTGGGCAAGTGCACAAAGACACGAGATGGCAGTGGGATCTAATCCAACGCTGAACGAATGCACCTTCTCACAGCACTTTATCGACTAGGCGTGCAGCCCTGATAGACGGTCGTGACTGGAAAAATCCATAGTTTCATCATCTGACTATTAATTCATTAAATACTCCTTTACGTTTGTGGACTAAAAGCAACCTTTCTGGCATTTTAAATGAGTCATAATGATAAAGCACGAGGCCTGTGCACAGTAGGGGTGCCTTTAAGTCATGCCAGCGAGCCGGCAAGCACTACACTTTTTCACAGTTTGACTTGTCACAGCAGGAAAAGCCCAGGCGCCAGTAATATCATTAACTGTTTTATTCAAGCGTTCCAGTAAGTCAGGACAGTGTGAGACAAGTCACAACACCAGGACTGTGAAACTGAGGGAGCTAAATGGAAATCAGCTCATTAGTTATTCTCCAACTGTGACCTCAAGCCGACACAGCCCTGTTCACCCTTGGTTTTAAGATTCTCGGGTGATTGGATCATGAGTAATATGTACGGCCACCCAAACGCATTGAGATTTGAGCACTCAAACCACATGTGGAGGTGGTCTGGGACGCATGTGACCACATATCTACATAAGGAGTAAATGCTAATTCATCCCTGATAAGGACCTAACAGAAAAATGTTGCTGCTTTAATTGTGTTTCGTCTCCTCCATCTTGCCTCATTTGCAACTCATAAATGACTTTGTCCTCTCACCTGAAACAGCTGAACCACCTGAACCACCTGTACATGTACAATACTTCTTGAATCATTTTGCCGTCTCCTCTCTTTAACTAACTTTACTGTTTACAAACGCTGGTGCGTTACTGGATAACTACAGGCCCTGACGTTGCTGTAGTGACATCTGAACACAAGTGCTCTGCAGGATGCTTGGAGACGCACGTCAAATACAGGTGTAAACAAAGATGCATCTACGGTGTCCACTTGTGATCCGATCACCCGAGACCTATCTTAAAACCAAGTGTGAATGGAGCTTATTGACATTAAAAAGGTCTATGAGCATCATAGTTGTTCATTGTTTAATTTCAGTAATAAAGTCATAGCCAGTGGTAAAGCTTAACTGTAATACTGAATGAAAACTGTATTTAACAACCTGAATTTACATGCATTGTATCAGTTTTGCATAAATAAGTGTACAAAAGGCTGTTGACGGGAATGACAGTGTGAACAGCTGCTTTACAATTTTCTCAATTTTCAGGAAGGACAAACTCAATGGCAGACAGCTGGCTGAACTGCTGTTGTCAAGTGCCTTTAAAAACACAAAGATACTGATGACAGTCTGGTGGATATGTGGAGGTTCATTACAAAGTGTTGAGAGATTATTGCCTCCATCGTTTCCCGGCAGAAGTGCATCACTTTCACTTCTGTATTTTCTTGAAATCATGGCGTTGTTGGCACGAGCTGGTGTGGGAAACACAGCAGCAAGTCACTGTAGGTTCTGCTTTTTCTTGTCTTAGCTGCAAAAACTGTCATTTCACTTTTACAGAGAGAGAAAACAATGGAAAAAGAGGAAAGAGTTATGAGCCAGAGAAAACAGGAAAGGAGAGCACAATACTCTCTGTACGTTTGTGCTCCCAGTCTGAACTCCTCTGTGATTTATGGGAACAGTCCATCACAGATCGCACCAAGATAGAAACATTAGGAGATGATGAGAACAATGCAGCACTTTAAGGAGCAGTGTGTGTGATTTATCAACAAATGGCTGCTATAAATATGACTTATTGCTGATTGAAACATGATTTAAAAGGGTAAGTAGGGAGCAGACGTTGAAGAGCTATTTTTAAAACTCAAATGAAAGGCTCTGAAAATCTCTTGGTGAAAATAGCCTCAGCCCATATCTGTCTTTCCCCGAAGTGCGAACAGGACTGATTAAAACAACGCACTTATACAGAGACGTAAACAACACACACCTCAGTGTACCAACTACAGACACATGAGAAACAGAGGAAATAGCAGAGTAACTATTAACACTTAAAGATCCTCTTATTCCACTTTCACAGTATCATAATTCCTCAAAACTCTGGATCCTCTCCATACACATTTTTTTATAGTGGAGATTCCTGAGCCAGACTATTTATTGGCTGGGAGAAGAGTTAAAGTTATGCTAAGCTAAGCCAAAGTAACTGTGTCCTGGCTGTAGACTGTATATAAAAGTGGACAAAGTGACTGGGTCTCAAAAATGAGGCCATGTGCAAAAAAAGTGCAATACTACCAACAGCCACCAGAAGCTGGCTTCAAAAACTTCTGGCTCAAATTGACTTCAATTCCAAAACATTTTCAATCATAAAATAGTCAATAAATGTTTTTCACAAGTCATTCTGATGTAATTAGTTCAAGTAAACTCTTTTTATTAGTGATCGGGTCCATAAGAAAATAAAATCATGACTACCGTATTTTCCGGACTATTGAGCGCACCTGTCTATAAGTCGCTATTGAATTTATTCCAACAGTTTCATGTGGTCCACTCTGACCGGGTCTGATGTGACGACACTAAATGTATCGGCGGCACGGAGCTTGCTAGCTTGTAAAAAGCTAACGAGCTTCGTGCCACCAATACATGAGCCATAAGTTCAAAGCGTCGAAAAAAAGTAGCGGCTTATAGTCTGGAAAATACGGTAAGTAGATATTAGGCTCAAAAAGAAAATATGTAGGTGTGATTAGTTTGATGAACAGGTCTGAGCTCCAATGAGGCAGCTCTGAACATTAGTCTCATACATATTGGACAGCATCCTTGGGATCAAGGGTCAGACCCCCCTCTTCACTCCTCCCTACATATCCAAATATGGTCACTTCTGGCTCCAAACAACCATTCAAGTGCTGATCTTCTGGCTTCAAAATGCTGGTCCAACCAATGGGTGACTTCAAGTTACCTGCATTCATTCTATATACAGGTGGTCCCGGCTGTAGGTTCACACAACTGTACAGATGTGGGAGAGATGTATAACCATCAAGCTGGTCATCTGTCTCATGGCAAGAAAGCAAATATGCCCTCTTCACTCCCTGTGTCTGCTGCTTTCTCCTTGCTCTCAACTCTCCCTCCATCTTTTTGTCTCTCACTTCATCTCTGCCTTCCTCTGTGTCACTTGGCCAGCCGTTTGCTTAGTCTGCCATCTGACAGATGGTCATGACACATAGAGGCAAAAAGACACAGACACACACACACACAGA
>OOFC01050445.1:0-18272 GCA_900323345.1 Pseudochromis fuscus | reverse complement strand
TGTTGAATGAATGGGTTGGTGGTGGTCAGAGGGGCCGTAGGCGCAAATTAGCACCCACGCTTCCGTCAGTCTGCCCCAGGGCAGCTGTGGCTAGCTTAGCTTACCGCCACCGGTATGAATGGGTGTGAATGAATAATGGTCTCTGTGCGAGTGCTTTGAGTCTAGACTTCCAGATATAAATCCAAACCATTATTATTATTATTATTATTACAACATGATTGAGTTAATAAAGCAGTTTTGCATTGCTACATGTGGTATTTATGTCCTTACTGGTTGCATATGACGGTCAAGTGCACCCTCGCTGTAATAATGCAAATGAAGGAGCTGATCATCTGCATGTAAGTGCTGCTCATGATTTTACAAGTCTACACTGAGATCCAGAGCCAAACATCCAACTGTTAGTGGCCTTCCTGTTTTCACTGCTCCACTCTTCTACTATCACTAGCTGTGTTTCCACCGTCGCTCCACCAGCACCAGTTTTAGCCACTGGAGCCAGAGCTCACGGTGGTGGAAACACAACAAACTGGTGCTAAGTCAGGAACCAGCACAGAACTAGCACTGGTTCTTGGTTGGTGGAAAAGGGGTAAGAGCACAAACCTCCATCAAGGCACAATCCAGCTATACTGAAGCTATATAATGAACAGTGCTGCCCTCTTGTGGTAAATAGCAACACTGTCTTGTTATTTTTGGGGATTTGTTTGAGACAAATAGTAATCATCAGTTATTAATATTTCCCTGAAAAACACATGAATATAATGTTGCTAACAAACAAGCACAGATGGAGCAGGACATCCTTGGTGGAGGGAATAACAGTCACCAGGAGCTGTTTTTGCTTCAGGTACATTTGCATTACAATACTTTTGTTGCATTAATAGGATCTGAGGCCTGTTTTACAAGTAGCAATGTGCAACTTAAAATAATTTTCCTTTGTTTTTCATTTTACCACAAGTCCTCTTTCAACGACTCCCTTCTTAAAAAAAAATCCTGAAATAAAAACACCATTTCCCACCATGACAACACTTTTTCAGCACCAATAGACAAATCCCATGGACTGTGACTCTGCACACCAGTTGTGTTTGGTCTCCGCCCCTCTCCCCGCCTCCGTCTCTCTGTTCGGTGATGTCTCCTCACTCAGATTACTTTTGGCTTTAACTGCAGCTGAGAAAACTATATCACTGAAGTGAAAGGACAGAACAAATCTATCAATAAACCACTGGCTCAATATTTTAGGAGACTAACTGTTAAACCCAGAAACAGAGAATCTTATTCAGTTGTGTAACACCCAGCTGCTCCTGCAGTCCACCCACAGCTGACTCCTCTCAGCACTGCTGCACTCCATCACACCCACCAACTAATATCAATCACTCCACACAGTGATGGGGTAGTTAGTCAAAATAGTAATTAGTTACTAGTTATTTCTGTAAATTGTAAGATTACTTTAAAAGTTACTGCATTTGAAAAGTAACTTCACTACTTATTACATTACTTTTCCGTTTCTTAATTTATCATGTAAATACCTCAACAAACATAATAATTTATGAAAACACATGATTAATTTTTATTCACCGAGACCATTACTACCAGTGATGCTAAGTTAGCCACAGCTGCCCTGGATCAGAGTGACGGGGGGGTGGCTGCCAGTCCAGTCCACACCGAACCATTCATACAAGGCCAAACAACTGGGAGGAGCAGGAATCAAACCACCAACCCTTTGGCTGGTAGACGGCCGCTCTACCACTGAACCACTGCTGTCACATCCCAACATCATCCTTAGTCTGTCTGCATAGTGTTCATTGTGTGTGGGGGAGGTCTGGTGCAGGGTCCCCATCCGGTCGACGCTTTGTGTTTTGGCCCCGCCCCTCTGAACCTAAACCTCAGTGAAGTGCGCAACCCACCATCCACTTCTTCCTGGTGGCGTTCGACGTGGCGTACACTGACGTGTTGGTGTGGCTGCTGCAGGGGGCGCTCATCGTTGTGTTTCACCTTTTAACTGAAAGTCATGAGAACATCACTACTGGACGAAACCCCCGTCTCATCTCCGTCTCCCTTTCTTCTTCCTCCGCACGAGCAGCTACGTCAATCAAATCGATCTCTATGGCAACGTGTCCAGGCAGCACGCACCACTTACACAGATCTGAACTTTACACACAGACAAACACAACTTGAGTATCACAGAACAGCACCTCCTATAGTCTAATAGAGTAGACTGTAATCTATTACTTTGTAGCTCGTTACCCCCGACACTGACCAACTTTTTCTTCTAAATTTCCTCTTTGTGTTTGCTTCTCTGTGTGATGAGTTAATTAGAAGAAAATATTTTCTGAAGTATTTTCATTATGAAGTAGTTTAATGTGTTTCAATCAGGTTCATCAATCATTCAGTGATTTGGACTTGAATTCGACTCCAACATGGCCATATGTGGTCATTCCTGCAATTTTTGTCTTCAAATTAAAATATCTGTTTCATCTGTAAATTAATTTCAATATCTCTGTTCTTTAGTGTTTTTTTTACTTCAACCCCTTTAATCCAGCCTCTAAAATTCTCTTTGTGCGAGGCCAGTGTCCTTGTTAGAAACACATCCTGAGGACAAATACTTAAAGGAGCTGCGTTCCTCTGCTTTCACTCTGTGCTGTCACTCAGCCCGACAGAGAGCTCTTACTTAAAGACGTCTTCAAGGCTGACGCACGAGCCGAGTCCAGCGAGACAACAGAACAGAGGGAAGTCATGAAACGGCATCAATCTCCAGTTCACTCGACAACACGAGGTGAGGCCAGGAGAGGTGGAATCATGCAGACGCATCGCCGCTATAAATACTAATCAAATGCGGCAGTTGAAACATACACGCACACTTTAGCACAGACTGTCTGCCCTGCTGGGTAATGATATGAGTCTGACAAATGATCCGCGCGTTGCAGTGAAAGGATAAACAATCGGGATGTACCCGCCCTGTTGGCCTTGTAGGTCAGTAAGCCATGTAGGCCTTCGGGTCCTCCTCGCTGCATAAGAACACAATTCAAAGAGACAAATTTCCTGCTTCCAGATGTGTGTGTGTGTGTGTGTGTGTGTGTGTGTGTGTGTGTGTAAATGGAGAAGAGCCTCCTCTCTCACTCCTTCTCTCCAAGCATACAATATTCATCTTCGCTCTCACATGCTCAACACCTACTGAACCACGTAAAGTCTTCTCAAATGATGATTAACTGCAGTAATTACCGTATTGTTTGGAGTGTAGAAGGTGTGCAGATCCATTTACTCTGCTCCTCGCCCCTCACATTCCACCGTTACGGCAAAAAAATACCGTACTTTTCCTTTTTTCTAAAATAATATCCATCCATCCATGTGCCATTCATCATGTCATCTGCAACAATCAATTATTGATGTTTCAAACTCTGGGAGTCAGTGAACTGAGAGTAGGGATTTCTATCTCGGGCACTGCCAGTCACCATGACATCTCATGAGCTCAGCTGAATGGCTGTAATGATGGTAATAGCACTTCATATGTAATTCTTTTGTACCACTGTCACATGCACTGCAAACCTGATTGTGGCGTCACAGTTTGGATTTGTTGATTTCAAACCAGTGGAAAATTAAAAAAAAATCTGAATTCCCATTTCTAGTGAGAGTTATGTTGAGTTATGTGTCCAGCTACTTTGTTATGATTTCAAACTGTTATGTGCTGGCGACACATTTTTTCCACTTTTTCTCCTGTTTATTTTTCACGTGGTCTTTGGTGGATCCAGGTTTGCATATTTTCCTTCTTTGTGGTCAGATGTTTGTCTTCAGTTATTGAAGTGTTTGTGGAGGACCTACTTGGTTATTACTTGTTGTAGATTTTTTTTCCTGATTCGCTCTCGCTCCGCCTCTCAATAAGCTGCCTCTGAGCGCGTTCTCTCTCGGCTCGCTCTCGCTTACCTGACGCTCCACCTGGATGACTGCGGCGCGCCTCCTCGCCATGCGCGCTCCCTCCAGTCAGCTGTTCCACCGGCATCGAGCATGTCGGCTCGGTAGACGTTTTCTTTTGCTTTGGGTTTAGTGTCGGTTTTTCTCTTAGTCGGCTTCTACTGCCTTGTACAGCAGTGGACCGTGAGGCATTTGTCACCGGGCCGCACAGAAAGAACAAATAATTGATATAAATTCCATTGTATTGATTTTATTAGAGTCTGAAAGACGTTTTATTTTCAAAAACGACCGGATTCTCTTCGTCTGTGCCTCTTGACACCTCAATACACTTGTCTCGGTCACGTGATCAGATACCTCAAAAAATAAGTCCACAAACTATTAAAAATGAGTGAAAAAAAAACATTTGCAGAGTTTCTTTGCAAAGCGTAAACATTAGTTTTTTTAATGCCAGTTATGTCATTTCATTTTTGCTGTATTTATCTGCCACACCTTCAAGGCCGCTCCGTCAAAATAATGCTGACATTAAACCAGTCCAGGGTGCCAAAAAGTTTGGGGACCGCTGCTGTACAGGGTTGGCCCGGTGCCGCACCCTTTTGCTTTGTTTGGCCGGTCTGCCAGGTCCACCTTTCTGTTTGCTACTTTGGTTGTTTTTGGGCACCGGATGGTTGTTGGTCATTTTTTCCCTCTGAGCAGAAGAGGTGATTCCTGCTTCCTGGAAAACTGAAGACATGAGAAACAATAAATCAAATGTTTAAAACTTTAACTTGACTCATGAAGTGAATGTTAAAACAAACAGATGACTTGCATGTGAGCTTTGACTCAAGTACTGAAGTTGAGTACTTTGTCCACCACTCTCACAGATGCGCCACAGGACTGAGATCTAGTGCATTTAGGGTTTTAAGTGAACACATTGAGAGAACTAAGCCTCACACTGCCTCCATCAAATCGACTTCTCTCCATATTGCTCCACATCCCACCGCTGGGATGTGGATAATCAATGTTAATAATTTCACCTGGTTTTAATGTTGTGGCTGATCAGTGTACGTTTGACAAGTTCTACTGCATCTCCAGTAATGTTGCTTGAATTGTTTCACTAATCCAGCAGTGAGAAGGGCCCAGGTGTAAGTGTAACATATAAGTGGGGGGTACACACAGTTAGGGTTTTACTACAGTAAGTAATGCACTGACTTGACTGTGCCTAGATACAGCAGCTAGCAGTGGACCACATCTATTTTAAGGGATCGCGTCTTAATGAAAGGTCAATCGTAACGAGACGTGTTCTCGTTAATTTGACGTAAGCGACAATTACCGTCAGCGACTCCACTGGAAGAGGTTCTGAGGCCACGACTGCAGCAAATAGCTTGAGTCAGTCAACATGATGCCGAGCTCTGCCCATTAACAACCCCGTCAGGTGGCTCCTCATCATTTCTCTGTTTGGGATCTGGATGCTGATTGTGATGTTAAGAGCTCTGTCCAATGAAAGCAGCAGTGAAATCTTCGCAGTTGATTGTTTGGCCCAGCTTCACTTTTTCCAGAGGCCATTTTTTTGCAAAGGACATCGCTCACATGAAGAAACCAGCGGCCAACCTATGAGAATGAAATGAGGGCAAGCGAGTCTCTTTATTTTTTTATTTATTTTTATTTTCCTTACAAACACCTCTCACCCTGGCAAGCTCCCCCACTTGCTGCCTTCCCCTGCTTGTCATATGTTGTTTCAGAGTGCCAACCGAGCTTTGCGCCTCCAAGGGAGCTTCAGGCAAGTGTCACTTTAAGTTACACGCGGTGCGTAAAAGCCGGGCGGCGAGCTAGCGGTCATAGATCTGTGCAAAATCAGGCCAAATGTCGGCGTCTCCATCCCACCCTCCCGGTGATGATTGTTACATTTGGTGAGCAGAAGCCGGTGATTTGAAAAGATGCCACAATCAGCGCGCTAGCCTCCAGAACCGAACACCCCTACTGTCTCCTCGCAATCTGAGTGAATAATGCAGACAACGCACAGGGCTGAGAGGGAGCCAGGAGCAAGTGCACGTCTCCTGGAGGTACGCTGCAGATCGGACCCATGTCCATCAGTTTTATATGCAGGAGGAGGATCGCTGAACACAACACTCTGAGTCCTTTCATCTGTAAGGACTCAACACAAATAGTCCTTGACCAGACGCTTTTGTATTGGAAACAAATGTTGCATATCTCAGCCAGCAAATAATTCAAAAGCACACTTCTCCCACTGTGGAGGAAACAAAGCATAAGGTCGTTGCATTTTGCATTTTTTTGTGTATTGTCTTTGCAGTGTTGCTGTGAAAGAGAGAGAGGGAAAAAAAAAAACACCCTGCACCACCAGCATCAAGCTGGCATCAAGGGCAGCAGGTTTCTTTTGCTGGTACCTGAGTACTTCAGCTACATCTAGTGGCAAAGTTCCTGCCCGTGCATTTTAGTGAGGACCTGGGATTTGTGAGTCAGAGTTGTAGTGAGAACACAATCTTCTTGTAGGAAGAAAAGGAGAGCATCAAAGGACAGCACATCTCGTCTTCGGAGAAACAGAACATACATGAATACATCTAAATGCAAAGGTAGACGAATGAATATAGATTAAATTATGAGCTAGAAGATAGGCTCTGATTTTTTTCTCTCTCTCTCTTTCATGCTAAATGAAGAGCAGCTTTTAGTAAAAAAAAATGATGTCATTTGTCACCTTCATCTCAACAGTGGAGTAGTTATATGAAGAGTCGGCTCCGGGTTGTGTATTAAATTGCAATATCTGCTTAAAAGTGTGAATTTTTTACACAACACAAAATATTTCCAAAAAGTTCGAACACTGCCAATGATTCATAAAAGATGTTTTTATGTACAATATGTGTGTGAAGAGGAGTGGAAATAATCCATGTGAGAGAAAAGGTGCACGTATTGAGTACAAGAGATTTTAGGCTGCTCAAAGTGAACACCCACTGTCAGCAGAAATGCATTGTATCTGATATAAAGCTTACAAAACACTATTCATACCCTATGGACTGTGTTTGCAAAAGACTGCGACAGGCTGCGCAGTGATCTAATGGTAATCTAATGGAAATCGTGGTAATCTAATGGAATACATTTTGCTCTGCAGCGAAGATGAAAGGAACACATGAAAAGCCCCTGTGATTCAGGGCTGTTGGTAAAAGGCACTCGGCTCACATCCCTCAACAAGAGTGTAAATCAGTGGCAACATCAGCCGAGGTGTCAGAATCTGTCCTGACCGACCGCAGGGGGCCGGGGAGCTGGAGGAGGACTGTTAGTGACAGACGGAGCGAATGAAACACCCGGTGAAATCTCTCCTCTGTCCTGTCTGTGTGGATGCAGCAGAGAGTAATCCAAATCCATTACTGAGTTTTCAACATTTCTCTTCATTATTTTTGGAGTGCAGTGTCGACAATCTAATGGGAGTTCAGCAATAGATTCTGATTATTAAAAATATGAAGCAGAAAGGTTCCTGTTGCCTCCTGTGATGGAGACTAGCAGTGAAAAATCTGTGTATGATCGAGGTGTAAATTACCGTGGCAGCTCGGAGCCATAAAGCATGTGTGAAAAGGCAGATCTCGGCACCACAGGTCAACAGTGGATGCGGTGCTTACCTTCACATTAAAAGTAATGACAGGTCAGTGGAGATATTACAGAAACATCAATCAGACTGTCACATTATGAAATGTTGAGCTCAGATTTATTGCTCAGACTCAAACTTGCTTTTTCTTTTTGCTTTTTTGTGGCGAAAATCACAACAATGTAACCTTCACAGCACAGAATAACAGAATCTGTCATGGCTGAAAGGTGCAGATTAACAGCTAAAACCAACCACAAAAATACAAACAGTGAGCTGAAAGTAGTCTGTAAATTAAAAGGTTGAATGATTAAAAGTAATGAATGAAATAGAAACTGTATTTCTTTGTGAAAATGCAGTGTGAACGCTGAGGGCTGAAAGATTTGAAGAACTGAGCTGAAAATACATCAAACATGTTTTCAAAAAAGCATGAAGAATAAAAAAGTTGATTATTTGAAAAAGCAAAGGAGGTAAATAAGGTTGAACGTAACATAAAAGCTACAAAAAGATCTAAAAAAAAATACATAAATAGAGAAAAAAACAGAAAACTTTTAGAAATGTGTGTGTATAAAACAGAGCTGAACATTAAAAAAAAAGTTAAAAAAAAGATCACTCAAAACATCTGAAACAAAGTAAAATTAAAGTTGAACATTTAAAAAAAAAACATACAACTTACTGATTATTAAAGTTTAAAGTTAAAGTAGAAAATTCACAAGTTAAAAAAAAAGTACATAAACAAAAAACTTTATATAAGAACAGTTTTTATACCTGAAAGTAGAAGTAGATTCAAAGACAACAGAAGTTAGTGAACTACTACTACTACTACTACTACTGCTACTACTGCTAATGCTACTACTGCTACTACTACTACTACTACTACTGCTAATGCTACTACTACTACTACTGCTACTACTACTACTACTACTACTGCTAATGCTACTACTGCTACTACTACTACTACTACTACTGCTAATGCTACTACTGCTACTACTACTACTGCTACTGCTACTACTGCTACTACTACTACTGCTACTGCTACTGCTACTACTACTACTACTGCTAATGCTACTACTGCTACTACTACTACTACTACTACTAATGCTACTACTACTACTACTGCTACTACTACTACTACTACTACTGCTACTACTACTACTACTACTACTAATGCTACTACTACTACTACTGCTAATGCTACTACTGCTACTACTACTACTACTACTACTACTACTACTACTGCTACTACTACTACTACTACTACTGCTAATGCTACTACTGCTACTACTACTACTACTACTACTGCTAATGCTACTACTGCTACTACTACTACTGCTACTGTTACTGCTACTACTACTACTACTGCTAATGCTACTACTACTACTACTACTACTGCTAATGCTACTACTGCTACTACTACTACTACTACTACTGCTAATGCTACTACTACTACTGCTACTACTACTACTACTACTACTACTGCTAATGCTACTACTGCTACTACTACTACTACTACTGCTACTGCTGCTGCTACTACTACTACTTGTAATAATAATACTAGTAATAAAGACTATGATAATGATAATATATAGTTGGATTGATATATGTTTTATTGCAGAAAAAGCTGAACATCTACCGTATTTTCCGCACTATAAGGTGCATCAAATTATAAGCTGCACCTTCAATGAATGTCCTATTTTAAAACTGTTTTCATATATAAGGCGCACCACATTATAAGGTGCATAGACTATAAGCTACTGTAGTGTCTGGGGTTGTGTTATCATCCATCTAGATGAAGCAAGGTACAACAGGTAGTGCAACTTTTTATCACCTAGTTAGTGCATCACAAACGTAGAGGGAACTTTTTCCTGATTCAGTAAAAGAAACAGTCTGATACCGCTACGGTAAATCAAACCTTAGTGCAATCACAATATACACCCCCTGACTACGGCAGCCATAATTAACCAATATTGATCCATATATAAGGTGCATCGGATTATAAGGTGCACTGTCGGTTTTTGAGGAAATTAAAGGCTTTTAGGTGGAGCTTATAGTGCAGAAAATACGGTATATTCATTTACAATCTTCACTTTTATCTAAATCAGTGTTTAATGCAAATTTTATTCAACACTGAGTTCAAATGGACACATTAGTAGATGTGTGGTGGTGTTTACATCTCACTGGGGTTGCATCAGAAAACACATGTGAAAGCCACTGACCTACAGTATCTGTCTATGAGCCCACTGCACTCCTTGTTTTTCAAATTAAAAGCCCTTCAAACATTTCCCAGCAGACCCACAGACTCCACAGAAATATAATAATATATAATGTGAATCAATGCAGATAAAACAGGATCATAGTGTAGAAATGTATGTACAACAATCAGATTAAACAGAATTACTGATCAGCACAGTCCAGTTTTTTCCTCCTCTCTGCAGGCGCCTGCATGGATGTATAATTCCTTCAGTAGGACCGTGTGAAACCCACTCGGTGGCCCACCTCGCTGTGACAGGACGTCTCTTATCTCTACAGCGGAGGCCTTTGGATTTCAACAAAAATCTGTCTTTGTGGATCTTTGCCAGGAATACTGAGCATCCTTTACTGCGACTACGTGTGGTTTGGCACACGATGAGAGCAACCATCAAGCTGGAGGAGCTTCATTACACTTTTTAGTGGGTTTGTGCGAGGACCTGCCTCCGCTCCACATTTATTACCCCTTTTAACCCTGTGATCTGTGAACATTAGAGTTGGCTGATGTGGATACAAGGATCATCCAACTGGCTAAGGCCTTTAAATGGGTTGTCGACTGTTATTTAACATATGTGCATTTAAAATTATCTCTCTATTTGGGTGTATTTAGAGCATTAACTCCATCAGGAAACTACTGTTGAAGAAAGGAAGTTGAAATTGTACCAGAAGAGTTTTAACCAGTGTCTGCTCCTCCTGCTGTTGTCTCACTGAGTGGCACCGTGTCTTTGTCTGGCGACCCCTTCAGGTCAGAGGTGTGTTTACTGGTGACCTCTCATCAGCGACAGCGGAGGTATTTTGACATGTTCATCTAAAGAGTTTTTTCTTTGTTTTGTCTGAATAAATGGAAGTGTTCAAATGGTCAACTCATTTGCAAAAACACAAAAGGAAAAACAACATTAAAGTGTGAAAAATGACCCGAACTTTGTGTCGCACAGAATTATTTTTCTCTCGCTCTCTGACAACCTCAGGTTTGTTTCTATGGGAGAAATTTTACCGTATTTTTTCGTTCATCATTGGAAACTAAAGTGTGATTTATTGACGTCCACTTAAAGGAGCAGTACAAGATTTAGAGGCATCATCTACAACAACATCAAGTCCAAATATGTCTCGTGATGAGAAGGCTTCAGATAGATGTTTGGAAATTGTTCGTAGAGTTTAGTCAGTAAAACTGTAAGTGTTAGCTTTCATGTACGATGGACAGTCGTGTTGTTAGTTAGCAACCGGCTAATATGTAAGTGTAAACCCCCAAACCGACTAGCACCATGTTAGCTTCATCCATTATCCAGTCTATGGTTGTTCCACATTGTTGCAGTTAATTGCTAATGTTAGCTAGCTGCTTTGCACAACAAGATAACATCAACAAAGTAATACCTTGCGAGGTCAGGGTAGTTGGATACATTTTTCCACACAGTATCATGGCGGTGGCAGGGATTGTTGGCTGTTGTTTTACTTTTATTAGCAGTAAATGTCAGCAGCTGTGGCCTGAACGAGGTTCACTGTGTTTTCAGCAGAAATTTTAAATTGTAATCTCCAGTACAGGCCAAAAGTTCGGACACACCTTCTCATTCAGTGCGTTGTCTTTATTTTCATGACTATCTACATTGTAGAGTAAAGTAAAGTAATGATGGTCGCTCGTTTTTCTTTAGTCAGCTGATTGGTTCTTGCCATAATATGTATTTTTACAGTTGTCCAATAAGGGTTTAACCTGACTTCTGTACAACACAACTACTGGCCCCAACCCCATTGATAAAGCCAGAAACTCCACCTGATAAGTCACAGCTGTGAAGTGGAAACATTTCAGGTGACGACCTCTTGAAGTTCATGGAGAGAATGACAAGAGTGAGCAAAGTAGTAATCAGACCAAACGGTGGCTGTTTGGAAGAAACTAGAATATAAAACATGTTTTCAGTTATTTCACCTTTTTTAGTTCAGTACATAACTCCACATGTGTTCATTCATAGTTTTGAGGCCTTCAGTGAAAATCTACCATGTAAATAGTCATTAAAATAAAGAAAACACATTGAATGAGAAGGTGTGTCCAAACTTTTGGCCTATAGTGTACAGAAAAAGCCGACATTTGTAGATGACCATGTCGTCCTTCTGAACAGATTTCCAAAACTCAGCCTTTTCATCAGGCTGCAATCTGAGGACGTTTCTCACAGAGATCACTGGAGCATCACTTTACCTCAGGTTTGAAACTTTGACCAGGTCCTACAGAGGTATTTCAGTGATTACCGTAATATACACTATAAAGGCACACAGTAGAAAAAGTGAAATAAATCATAGAGACTGTGCTGTGCCTTGCTGTCTCAATCTGCAAGTGTTCTCATTGCTGTATTAAAATCAGTGACACAAAAAATCCCACACACCAAATTGTCAATTACCAGACCTCTTTTCACAAAGGTTGATAATTGTCAATCCTAATAAAACCCAGTATTGTAGCAGCACATGGCAAAGAGCTACTTGAAACGTGTATGTATTCTTTAAATCCTTTCAAAATTAATTAATTACTTTGAGAATTATATAAAAAATGTCTTTCCCTTTATAGGCCTCGGATTTGAATAGTACTATTGTTCATTTTCATTCCTGCTTTGGTCACCAAACCAAAGGTTGCTTTAGTACCTCCAGAAAAATGAAAAGAAAGAAAGGAGAAAGGAAACGATGAGTGAGGGAGTTATTAAGGAGTGGTGTAACTTTCCTAAGTGGTTGGATTGTGGATAGAAGTGTTTGATGGGTAAATTGGGAGCTGTGGGGGCCGGAGACTCCACAGCCTTGAGTCTCAGTGCCACGCCAACACTGAACAATCTGTAATTGGCACCAAATAGAGACACCCGACTGTCACCCATAAGGAGAGTCAGAGACGAAGAGGAACAAAGGAGTCTGAATTACAAGATGGCAAGACCAGCGAGAGATCTGCTACTGTGACCATCATAAACCAAATCTCTGTCCTCTGTTGTTTCTCTCCTCCTCTCTTTCCTTTCCATCTGTCTCTCTTTCCTCCAACACTTTATTATTCTCCTTTGCTTTGTTTCAGTCTTTTCCAGTGTAATCCATTTTCTTCTTCCAGCTCAGAAGAAGACAACCTTCATTTTCCACCTTCATTGCTTCTCTTCCTCAGTTCACCTTCATGCATTGCTCACAGTCCTGCATCCACCTCTGTCCAGGTCTTTTGTTCATTGCTTCTTTGTTTCTCTTGTTTCACCTCTTCCTCCTCTCTGCGGCTCTTTGTCTCTGACTTGAGGAAATAAGTATATTGGTGGATATTCAGTTCTTACCGTCTGTACTTATTCACTTATAATCATAACTGGTGTAATATGATCTCATCTCATGACGTGTATCTGCTGCCTGACATGATCGTTTTCAGTGCAATAGTCCGTTGTGTTGTTTGAACAGCTTGTGTTGTTTATTTGTCATGTTTTATGCTGATTTTATGCAGTTTGTTGATTTGATTGCAAAATGGACACGTGACTAAGCATCGTAGCTACATCACAATTCAACTCAAGTTTTGTGTATTTCTTGGGGTTGATCAGTCTTGTAAAAGCATCAAGAGAAGATAAACAGTTGGCTTGACCATACATTCACACCTGTACTGTGATTACATAGTAAGTTCATCCAAAGACAAGAGTGACACAAATTTGCGACGGGCGAGTTTACAAAGTTTTACCTTGAGCAAACAATTTGCGTCATGTGATAATGAAAACCAGTGAGATTCCCCGACATCACTGAGGAGGACAAATGGAGGACACGCTTGTCATCGCCGTCTGTGGCAGGTCAGAGCTTTATGACCAGACTGTGATGGTGTACTGGGAGAAAACCATGACATGGGGCTTTTTTCATCATTTCTCGGACTTCCACAACAGGTAAAGAGAAGTAACATTTACGATCACGTTCATTGCTGGTGATGAAAGTGGCTGTCATCACAGTTTTAGAAGGAGTCCTCCTGTCGAGGGGGAACATCTGGTTTACACACTGAGGTTGTGTTCATGCAAGTAAATGTAAGGCAAACATTTGCTTTGCATTTGGTGTGAACACAGCTTAAGAGCAGGTATTAGTGAGTCAAGTGTTTAGATCTGTGCAGGTCAGGAGTACTAATGTCCTCATGGCTGAGTGCAAACAGCTACAGAAGACACTCAGGAATAAAGAGTTAGTGACCACCTGACTCGGCTTGAAGCTGAACTTTGTCAGAGTCATAATGAACTGTTTTCTGAAGGCAGAAAGCTTCATCCTCCTCCTGACCTCCTGATACTCTAAACACTGTTGTCTGCATGTGGTAAACCCACTGCATCTTTGTGCAGCTGATGTGGATGAAGGACAGCTGTTAGGACATGATGAGACTAATACTTTAAATATACTAAAAGGAACAGCGTCTTCAGTTCATGTCTGCCACATGCAGGAAAGTTATCACCTGAGTTCAGCTGCAGACTGATGTGACAGTTTGGCTTTTCTGAAAGTTTAATTGGCTGCATCCCACTGTTCACTCGCTCCTCTGTCTTTCATTTCTCCACAGCCATAGAGGCCAAGTGAGTGGGCAGAGATGAGATGAAAATGAGCCTGGCCTTTGATTATATCAGACCAGTCTTAATTTTTTTTTTTTTTTTCCCAGTAGACTGCAGGTCACTTAATCCACAGACCCTTTTTTTCTGTATTCAGGATATTTTTTGATCGATGGTTTACTTGAAAGTCCAAATACTCCGACTTCTGTTGTAAATAATAACAGAAAATTACAGTTACTTATTTTTTGTTTCATTTTTGAACATCTGAATATTAAATTAATTTAATTCAACAATGCATAATGAAACTCCATATTGACAATCCAAGTTATTTATTAAGTTATGAAACAGCTTGACTTTTTAAAATAATTTACAGTCATGATCAAAGCTGGAAACATCTGCTGTATAAACTATGATTAGATATTGTACAGTTTTAACACCAGGCTGAAAACAGGGAAACTAAACCATTGTCTACACAGCATTATTGAGAGAAATCATTCAATAAATATTTTAAATATTAGTTAAATTCTAGCATCCTCCTTCCCCTACTGCAGTAACAACAAGTGAACATCACAGTGAAGCCTGTTTGTGACTCAACATATTGGTCAGATATGATTATTATTAAACAATTTCATTTAGATTCTTCACAAAAATTAAATTACTACCTTTAATTTTCTGACAATAGATCAAATAATCAGATCACACTTGATTCCTAAAAGCTATTTCTCCACGAAGCACATATGGGCTATTTAAGGTACAAGTACATTTAAGGTTGGTGCTTGGTGTAGTCATTACGGAATTATGTTTAAACCCATGTCAATAACCATTAGTGTAACATCATGGGTATAGGCCCCGGTGCAAATACTGGTTTTGTGCCCCCACCCCCGCACGCAGGCACGCACAAAAACACACACACACACACATGGACACACACACAGCCACTCAATGGGTGGTGTCGGCTGAAGGTTGTGCAGAACTAAATGTGTTGGTGTGTATTTGTGAAGCAGTGCACACACCTGCAGATGAACACATTCACATAAGTGACTACACAATGTCTCCCTTGGTGTCCTGCACCCTGCTGGCGTCCTGAATGACAAAGATAAAATTAACTACAGTGATAATTAGGGTTGAGTCCCGAAATTCGGTTCCAAGTCGGAACCAAATTAAATTTAGTGAGTACTGGGTACCCTTAAAAAAATTATAATTTCGGTTCTGCTTATCGGTTTCTAGATTCGCTCATTTTACACAGCTGCATACAGACTTTACATATCTGCCAGGACCTGTCTGTTACATAGCCAACACGTCACGTGACGCCGCATGGCAACAGGAAATGGACTGGGGAAAGCGGTCGAAAGTTACCCCTTTTCCACCGAGCTGGTTCCACTGCTGGTTCGGGGCCAGTTCCTGACTTAGTCCCAGTTTGTTGTGTTTCCACCAGCTGCTAAAACTGGGGCTAAGTCTGGCCCCACTTCTTTGCCGGGACTAAGCAGCGACTAGTAGATAGTAGAAGAGTAGAGTAATGAAAATACAGGTTTGTCTCTGGATCAGTGTAGACTGTAAAACCAGGAACAACACTTATATGCACACGATCAGCTCCTCCATTTCAACATTATTACAGTGAGGGTCCTGCTTCGCAATATGTGAACAGGAAGGACTCCGTGATTTCCCAAAACTGAATAAAAACCACACGTAGCAATGCAACACTGCTTTGTTAACTCAGTCATGTTGTAACTAGAATATCTGCTGAAAACAATCATGTTTTCATGGACTGATAGTAACAGGGTAACAGTAGTTTGTTTGCAGCAGCTAGCTTGTTAGCAGCTGGTTGTTGTGAACCGACTACCTATGCAGTGACGTACTGACCTTTTACAATGACGTGGCCCCAACTTGACTCCTTGCCAGTGGAAAAGCAACCGGTTCAGAGGAGAAACTGGATCTGAACCAACTAACCACCAGGACTAGCACCCGTTCTTGTTTGGTAGAAAAAGAATAAAAATAAAAGGGCTTAATTTTAGCGGCGAACATGGAAAATGTAACGTGTGGGAAGTTAATATGTTAAGTATACATTTGACTTCCTGTTTTTTGTTTTTGTTGTCAAAATAAGGAATCGTTAGGAACCGGAATCGATAAGCAGAACCAACATGAGAACCGGATTCATAAAAATCCTAACGATACACATCCCGAGTGATAGATCATACAGTGATTTAAACAGCATCTCACACACACACACACATACACACACACACACACATATTGAAGTATATAGGGAGAATAAGTGTTGGTGGGACTTTGTAGTGAATGTTTACCCAGACTAAGAAGAGTCTCTTCACCTCATCGATGTGGATGAAGAGCAGTGGTTGCCTGCATGAGTTGTTCTACTTCTCTGTTCCTCTTGGGAAGTTGGGAAGAAAGTTTCCTTTGAGTCCTGTTCATGTTGAAATGGTGGTGATCGCTCACAGGGTTGTTTTTACTCTTCCTCCTCCTATGATCTGTGACACCTCTGCACAGATCCACCCAGCATCGTATGATAATTCCCCATCTTGAAATTTAAACTGACCCTCCATATCATCCACCATCACTGCACCTCCACCCTCTCTGAGCCAGGGATAATTATAGTTTGGCTGCCTTCCCCACTTCCCTGTGATTTGGGCACATGGTTTGAAGCTTTTCTGCCACATTTTCCAGGATCTTGTGCTTTAGGGATTTAGTCAGTTTCAGTGTCTTTCCAGACCTGTCACAGTTTCTTTCTTCAACTACATGTTCGACTTTAAAAGAAAAAAGTCAGCACAGGAAAATAATTCTCCCGACTCGGTGTTAAAGGTACATGTGAGGCTGTGCTAGCATCAGAACTCACAGTTGAAGTGTCAACGCCTTCTGATCTCATTACTTTCAACGCGCCCTTTTCCGGCAGTTTCTAAATGTCCACAGGCAAAAGTCAGGAAGTGCACACCACAGCCTGATGTCACCGTCCAGTCTTTGCTTGAACTTCTCTTCTACTAAGATTGGTCGTTTATTTAGAGCAAGCTTCATGGCAACATGTGCAGCAGCGTTTTCACAAAGCACAATCTGTCCTTTATTGTGTTCCCACATAAAAACATTAATGTCATTTTATTAACACACTTGGACAGAGAAAAAGAAGCTTTATCAGTGTTGACACAGTGCTGCCAATGAAAATACATGTCGACACTTGATGTCGTGCTAATCATGTTGCTGTCACTGGTTTTTTTGCACAAGGTTTTGCAACAACAGAATGAAAGGAAACTATCATGGAGGACACTTCAGATGAGATGTGGCTACAAGGAGGCCACATACTGCATCATACTGGCTAATTTTATTAGCAACTACGTCAAAGCTATTTTGTATGGAGGAGTATTAGGGCCACCTAGAGAAAAAAAAATTAGAGAAGGTAGATATTTTTTTCATCACGCACTTCAAGAAAAAAGTCGAAATGTCGAGAATAAAGTTGAAATGTCACAAATAAAGTCGAAATTCAATGTCGAGAATAAAGTTGAAATGTCACGAATAAAGTTGAAATTCAATGTCGAGAATAAAGTCGAAATACAAAATCAAGAATAATGTCAAAATTGCCGCGTTGTGTCGCATTCTCAACATTTCGACTTTATTCTCAACATTGAATTTCGACTTAATTCTCAATATTTCTACTTTATTCTTGACATTGAATTTTGACGTTATTCTCAACATTTCGACTTTATTCTCAACATTGAATTTCGACTTAATTCTCAATATTTCTACTTTATTCTTGACATTGAATTTTGACGTTATTCTCAACATTTCGACTTTATTCTCGACATTGAATTTTGACTTTATTCTCGATATTTCTACTTTATTCTCGACATTTCGACTTTATTCTCGACATTGAATTTCGACTTTATTCTCAATATTTCTACTTTATTCTTGACATTGAATTTCGACTTTATTCTCAATATTTTGACTTTAGTCTCGACATTGAATTTTGACTTTATTCTCGATATTTCTACTTTATTCTCGACATTTCGACTTTATTCTCGACATTGAATTTCGACTTTATTCTCAATATTTCTACTTTATTC